>JAFBJZ010000783.1:0-34474 GCA_016785225.1 Psettodes erumei | reverse complement strand
AGTCAAAACCGCATGAACTAGAGGGAGGCGGACAAATATTGAAAACACCTCATCCTCTCTGCCTCTGTTCAACGGATATTTACGGGTTTGTGATTTCGTGAAGTATTGCACTGTTTACCCGCAGTCACAGACAGACAACGTGCGCCCTCACCCCCCGACTTCCCTCACGATTTTCCCCATAGCGCCTGTTTGCCGCAGACACCCGACGCCGCCGCCTTCACATCGTGTTTTACTACTCGGGAGCCCTCGGATCGCCTTTGAAAAACACCTCAACATCTCCGCATCTGTTTACGGTTTCCTGAAGTATAGGACAACCAAACGCACTGTTTACCTACATAACAGTCTCTTTGGGGCAGACATCGGACACCGCATCCTTCACACGAGATGTTTTACAACGTGTGTATGGATCGCACTGCCCTCAAAAGACCTCAAGAATGCTAAAGGTCCACAAAGGTCGACGGCGAGAGTCCGGTCACACGCCGCACACGGCTATACATACAGCCAGGCAGGACAAGTGTTATTTTATGATTCCATGCACCCATGTCCTCAAAACACACTTGTGTGTCCTTTTTGAGGTTTTCTCGACGAGAAAAGCACGTTTTGGTCATATACCTGTTTGCACTTGTGCAGAAGGGGTTATCCATGAACTTTTTGCTCTAAATGTGTTATCTAGTGACAAAGACTGATACTGAAGTGTTATTTTATGATTCCATGCACCCATGTCCTCAAAAACACACTTGTGTCCTTTTTGAGGTTTTCTCGACGAGAAAAACACGTTTTGGTCATATACCTGTTTGCACTTGTGCAGAAGGGTTATCCATGAACTTTTTGTTCTAAATGTGTTATCTAGTGACAAAGACTGATACTGAAGTGTTATTTTATGATTCCATGCACCCATGTCCTCAAAACACACTTGTGTCCTTGTGTGAGTCTTTTTTTTTTTTTTCTCGACGAGAAAAAAACGTTTTTTGGTCATATACCTGTTTGCACTTGAGCAGAAGGGTTTATCCATGAACTTTTTGTTCTAAATGTGTTATCTAGTGACAAAGACTGATACTGAAGTGTTATTTTATGATTCCATGCACCCATGTCCTCAAAACACACTTGTGTCCTTTTTGAGGTTTTCTCGACGAGAAAAACACGTTTTGGTCATATACCTGTTTGCACTTGAGCAGAAGGGGTTATCCATGAACTTTTTGTTCTAAATGTGTTATCTAGTGACAAAGACTGATACTGACTGAAGTGTTATTTATGATTCCATGCACCCATGTCCTCAAAAACACACTTGTGTGTTTTTTTTGGTTTTTTCTCGACGAGAAAAACACGTTTTGGTCATATACCTGTTTGCACTTGAGCAGAAGGGGTTATCCATGAACTTTTTGTTCTAAATGTGTTATCTAGTGACAAAGACTGATACTGAAGTGTTATTTTATGATTCCATGCACCCATGTCCTCAAAAACACACTTGTGTCCTTTTTGAGGTTTTCTCGACGAGAAAAGCACGTTTTGGTCATATACCTGTTTGCACTTGAGCAGAAGGGGTTATCCATGAACTTTTTGTCTAAATGTGTTATCTAGTGACAAAGACTGATACTGAAGTGTTATTTTATGATTCCATGCACCCATGTCCTCAAAAACACACTTGTGTCCTTTTTTGAGGTTTTCTAGTGACAAAGACTGATACTGAAGTGTTATTTTATGATTCCATGCACCCATGTCCTCAAAAAACACACTTGTGTCCTTTTTTTTTGAGTTTTCTCGACGAGAAAAACACGTTTTGGTCATATACCTGTTTGCACTTGAGCAGAAGGGTTACCCATGAACTTTTTGTTCTAAATGTGTTATCTAGTGACAAAGACTGATACTGAAGTGTTATTTTATGATTCCATGCACCCATGTCCTCAAAACACAAAAGCAGGTTTTGGTCATATACCTGTTTGCTCTTGTGCAGAAGGGGGACCCATGAACTTTTTGCTCTCCATATATTTGTCAACTGACCAATAATGATATGAAAGTGTTATTTTATGATTCCAGGCACCGATGTCTATCAAAACACACAGTAACTGACACTGATATGAATGATATGATATGATATGAAAGTATTGTTTTATGATTCCAGGCACCGATGTCTATCAAAACACAGTTCCGTCCATTAGGTGCTTTTCTCGGCGAGAAAAGCTCACACTCACCGCCTGTTTGCACTTGTGCAGAAGGGGTGACCCATGAATTTTTTGCTTCCATATGCATTATCAACTGACCAAGAATGATATTAAAGTGTTATTTTATGATTCCAGGCACCCATGTCCACCAAAACACAGTACCGTGTCCTTTTTGAGCTTTTCTCGGTGAGAAAAGCAGGTTTTGGTCATATGCCTGTTTGCTCTTGTGCAGAAGCGGGGACCCATGAACTTTTTTACTCCATATATATTTATCAACTGACCAAGAATGATATTAAAGTGTTATTTTATGATTCCAGGCACCCATGTCCCCAAAACACAGTACTTGTCCATTAAGTGCTTTTCTCGGCGAGATATAAAAACACATGACCGTCCATTAAGTGCTTTTCTCGGCGAGAAAAAAACACATGACCGTCCATTAAGTGCTTTTGTCGGCGTCTGACACTCACCGGCCTGTTTGAACTTGTGCAGAAGGGGTGACCCATGGAATTTTTGCTTCATATCCTTTATCTACTGACCAAAGAATGATATAAAAGTGTTATTTTTATGATTCCAGGCACCCATGTCCCCAAAACACAGTACCGTGCATTTAGTGATTTTCTCAGGAGAAAAGCAGGTTTTGGTCATATGCCTGTTTGCTCTTGTGCAGAAGCGGGGACCCATGAACTTTTTGCTCCATATGTATTGTCAACTGACCAAGAATGATATTAAAGTGTTATTTTATGATTCCAGGCACCCATGTCCTCAAAACACAGTACCGTGCATTAGGTGCTTTTTTCGGGCGAGATATAAAAATACATGAAATTAAGTGTTTTGGAAAATCATCATGGCCTGTTTGCTCTTGTGCAGAAGCGGGGACCCATGAACTTTTTGCTCCATATGCATTGTCAAGCTGACCAAGAATGATATTAAAGTGTTATTTTATGATTCCAGGCACCCATGTCTATCAAAACACAGTACCGTGCATTAGGTGCTTTTCTCGGCGAGATATAAAAATACATGACCGTCCATTAAGTGCTTTTCTCTGCGAGAAAATCTCACAGTCACTGGCCTGTTTGCACTTGTCCAGAAGCGGGGACCCATGAACTTTTTGCTCCATATACATCGTCAACCGACCAAGAATGATATTAAAGTGTTATTTTATGATTCCATGCACCCATGTCCCCAAAAACACAGTACCGTGCATTTAGTGATTTTCTCGGTGAGAAAAGCAGGTTTTGGTCATATATGCCTGTTGCTCTTGTCAGAGAAGGGGGGACCCATGAACTTTTTTGCTCCATATGCATTGTCAACTGACCAAGAATGATATAAAGTGTTATTTTTATGATTCCAGGCACCCATGTCCCCAAAAACACAGTACCGTGAATTTCGTGCTTATCTCTGCGAGAAAAGCAGGTTTTGGTCATATGCCCATTTGCTCTTGTGCAGAAGCGGGGACCCATCAACTTTTAGCTTCATATATATTGTCAACTGACCAACAATGATATGAAAGTGTTATTTTATGATTCCAGGCACCGATGTCTATCAAAACACAGTACCGTCCATTAAGTACTTTTCTCGGCGAGAAAAGCTGACACTCACCGGCCTCTTTGAACTTGTGCAGAAGGGGTGACCCATGGAATTTTTGCTTTATATCCATTATCAACTGACCAACAATGATATAAAAGTGTTATTTTTATGATTCCAGGCACCCTTGTCCCCCAAAACACAGTACCATGCATCAAGTGCTTTTCTGGGCGAGAAAAGCTCACACTCACCAGCCTGTTTGAACTTGTGCAGAAGGGGTGACCCATGGAATTTTTGCTTCATATCCATTATCAATTGACCAACAATTATATACAAGTGTTATTTTTATGATTCCAGGCACCCATGTCCCCCTAAACACAGTACCATGCATCTAGTGCTATTCTCGGCGAGAAAAGTAGTTTTTGGTCATATGCCTGTTTGGTCTTGTGCAGAAGCGTGGATCCATGAACTTTCTGCTCTATATGCATTGTCAACTGACCAACAATGACATTAAAGTGTTATTTTATGATTCCAGGCGCCGATGTCTATCAAAACACAGTACCGTCCATTAACTGCTTTTCTCGGCGAGAAAAGCTCACACTCACTGGCCTGTTTGAACTCGTGCAGAAGGGGTGACCCATGAAATTTTTGCTTTATATCCATTATCAACTGACCAACAATGATATAAAAGTGTTATTTCATGATTCCAGGAACCCATGTCCCCAAAACACAGTACCGTTCATTAAGTGCTTTTCTCGGTGAGAAAAGCAGCTTTTGGTCATATGCCTGTTTGCTCTTGTGCAGAAGCGGGGACCCATCAACTTTTTGCTCCATATGCATTGTCAACTGACCAAGAATGATATGAAAGTGTTATTTTATGATTCCAGGAAACGATGTCTATCAAAACACAGTACCGTGTATTAGGTGCTTTTCTCATTGAGATATAAAAATACATGACCGTCCATTAAGTGCTTTTACTCGGCGAGAAAATCTCACAGTCACTGGCCTGTTTGCTCTTGTCCAGAAGCGGAGACCCATGAACTTTTTGCTCCATATGCATTGTCAACTAACCAAGAATGATATTAAAGTGTTATTTTATGATTCCCGGCACCTATGTCTATCAAAACACAGTACCGTCCATGAAGTGTTTTTCTCTGCGAGAAAAGCTCACACTCACTGGCCTGTTTGCTCTTGTGCAGAAGGGGTGACCCATGGAATTTTTTTTTTTATATATCCATTAACCAACTGACAAAGAATGATACTAAAGTGTTATTTCATGATTCCATGCAACCACCTCCCCCAAACCACAGTACCGTGCATTTCGTGCTTTTCTCGGGGAGAAAAGCAGGTTTTGGTCATATGCCTGTTTGCTCTTGTCCAGAAGCGAGGACCCATGAACTTTTCGCTCCATGTATATTGTCAACTGACCAAGAATGATATGAAAGTGTTATTTTATGATTCCAGGCACCGATGTCTATCAAAACACAGTACCGTCCATTAAGTGCTTTTCTCGACAAGAAAAGCTCACACTCACCGGCCTGTTTGAACTTGTGCAGAAGGGGTGACCCATGGAATTTTTGCTTCATATCCATTATCAAGTGACCAACAATTATATAAAAGTGTTATTTTTATGATTCCAGGCACCCATGTCCCCCAAAACACAGTACCGTGCATTTAGTGATTTTCTCGGCGAGAAAAGCAGCTTTTGGTCATATGCCTGTTTGGTCTTGTGCAGAAGCGTGGATCCATGAACTTTTTGCTCCATATGCATTGTCAACTGACGAACAATGATATAAAAGTGTTATTTTTATGATTCCAAGCGCCGATGTCTATTAAAACACAGTACCGTCCATTAAGTGCTTTTCTCGGCGAGAAAAGCAGGTTTTGGTCATATGCCTGTTTGCTCTTGTGCAGAAGCGGGGACCCATTAACTTTTTGCTTCATATGCATTGTCAACTGACCAAGAATGATATTAAAGTGTTATTTTATGATTCCAGGCACCGATGTCTATCAAAACACAGTACCGTCTATTAAGTGCTTTTCTCGGCGAGAAAAGCTCACACTCACCGGCCTGTTTGAACTTGTGCAGAAGGGGTGACCCGTGGATTTTTTGCTTTATATCCATTATCAACTGACCAACAATGATATAAAAGTGTTATTTTTATGACTCCAGGCACCCATGTCCTCCAAAACACAGTACCGTGCATTTCGTGCTTTCCTAGGCGAGAAAAGCAGCTTTTGGTCATATACCTGTTTGCTCTTGTGCAGAAGCGTGGATCCATGAACTTTTTGCTCCATATATGTTGTCAACTGACCAAGAATGATATGAAAGTGTTATTTTATCATTCCAGGCACCGATGTCTATCAAAACACAGTACCGTTCATTAAGTGCTTTTCTCGGCGAGAAAAGCAGGTTTTGGTTATATGCCTGTTTGCTCTTGTGCAGAAGCGGGGACCCATCAACTTTTTCTCCATATGCTTTGTCAACTGACCAAGAATGATATTAAAGTGTTATTTTATGATTCCAGGCACCGATGTCTATCAAAACACAGTACCGTGTATTAGGTGCTTTTCTCGGCGAGAAAAGCAGATTTTGGTCATATGCCTGTTTGCTCTTGTGCAGAAGCGGGGACCCATCAACTTTTTCTCCATATGCATTGTCAACTGACCAAGAATGATATTAAAGTGTTATTTTATGATTCCAGGCACCGATGTCTGTCAAAATACAGTACCGTCCATTTAGTGCTTTTCTCGGCGAGAAAAGTAGGTTTTGGTCATATGCCTCTTTGCTCTTGTGCAGAAGCGGGGACCCATCAACTTTTTCCTTCATATGCATTGTCAACTGACCAAGAATGATATTAAAGTGTTATTTTATGATTCCAGGCACCGATGTATTTCAAAACACAGTACCGTGCATTAACTGCTTTTCTCGGCGAGATATGAAAACACATGACCGTTCATTAACTGCTTTTCTCAGCGAGAAAAGCTCACACTCACCGGCCTATTTGAACTTGTGCAAAAGGGGTGACCCATGGAATTCTTGCTTCATATCCATTATCAAGTGACCAACAATTATATAAAAGTGTTATTTTTATGATTCCAGGCACACATGTCACCCAAAACGCAGTACCGTGCATTTCGTGGTTTTCTCTGCGAGAAAAGCAGGTTTTGGTCATATGCCTGTTTGCTCTTGTGCAGAAGCAGGGACGCATGAACTTTTCGCTTCATATATATTGTCAACTGACCAAGAATGATATGAAAGTGTTATTTTATGATTCCAGGAACCGATGTCTATCAAAACACAGTACCGTCCATTAAGTGCTTTTCTCGGCGAGAAAAGCTGATACTCACCGGCCTGTTTAAACTTGTGCAGAAGGGGTGACCCATGGAATTTTTGCTTTATATCCATTATCACCTGACCAACAATGATATAAAAGTGTTATTTTTATGATTCCAGGCACCCATGTCCCCCAAAACACAGTACCGTGCATTTAGTGGTTTTCTCGGCGAGAAAAGCAGCTTTTGGTCATATGCCTGTTTGCTCTTGTGCAGAAGCACATCCATGAACTTTTTGCTCCATATGCATTGTCAACTGACCAACAATGATGTTAAAGTGTTATTTTATGATTCCAGGCACCGATGTCTATCAAAACACAGTGCCGTGCATTAGGTGCTTTTCTCGGCGAGATATAAAAACACATGACCGTCCATTAAGTGCTTTTCTCGGCGAGAAAATCTCACAGGCACTGTCGTGTTTGCTCTTGTCCAGAAACGGGGACCCATGAACTTTTCGCTCCATACATGTTGTCAACTGACCAAAAATGATATGAAAGTGTTATTTTATGATTCCAGGCACCGATGTCTATCACAACACAGTACCGTGCATTTGGTGCTTTTCTCAGCGAGATATAAAAACACATGACCGTCCATTAAGTGCTTTTCCGGGCGAGAAAATCTCACAGTCACTGGCCTGTTTGCTCTTGTCCAGAAGCGGGGACCCATGAACTTTTTGCTCCATATGCATTGTCAACTGCCCAAGAATGATATTAAAGTGTTATTTTATGATTCCAGGCACCGATGTCTATCAAAACACAGTACCGTGCATTAGGTGCTTTTCTCGGCGAGATATAAAGACACATGACCGTCCATTAAGTGCTTTTCTTGGCGAGAAAAGCTGACACTCACCGGCCTGTTTGCTCTTGTGCAGAAGGGGTGACCCATGGAATTTTTGCTTCATCCATTATCACGTGACCAACAATTACATAAAAGTGTTATTTTATGATTCCAGGCACCCATGTCCCCAAAACACAGTACCGTGCATTTCGTGCTTTTCTCTGCGAGAAAAAGCAGGTTTTGGTCATATGCCTGTTTGCTCTTGTGCAGAAGCGGGGCCCCATGAACTTTTCGCTTCATATATATTGTCAACTGAGCAAGAATGATATGAAAGTGTGTTTTGATAGACATCGGTGCCTGGAATCATAAAATGACACTTTTTGATATCATTGTTGGTCAGTTGACAATGCATATGGAGCAAAAAGTTCATGGATCCATGCTTCTGCACAAGAGCAAACAGGCATATGAGTGTGACCTGCTTTTCTCGGCACAGAAAATCATCTCTTAATGGACGGTACTGTGTTTTGATATCACTGTTGGGGCATGGGTGCCTGGAATCATAAAAATAACACTTTTATATCATTGTTGGTCAGTTGATAATGGATATAAAGCAAAAATTCCATGGGTCACCCCTTCTGCACAAGTTCAAACAGGCCGGTGAGTGTGAGCTTTTCTCGCGAGAAAAGCACTTAATGGACGGTACTGTGTTTTGATAGACATCGGTGCCTGGAATCATAAAATAACACTCTAATATCATTCTTGGTCAGTTGACAATGCATATGGAGCAAAAAGTTCATGGATCCATGCTTCTGCACAAGAGCAAACAGGCATATGACTAAAACCTGCTTTTCTCGGAGAGAAAAGCACTAAATGCACGGTACTGTGTTTTTGGGGGCATGGGTGCCAGGAATCATAAAAATAACACTTTTATATCATTGTTGGTCAGTTGATAATGGATATAAAGCAAAAATTCCATTGGTCACCCCTTCTGCACAAGTTCAAACAGGCCGGTGAGTGTCAGCCTTTTCTCGCCGAGAAAAGCACCTAATGCACGGTACTGTGTTTTGATAGAGATCGGTGCCTGGAATCATAAAATAACACTTTCATATCATTCTTGGTCAGTTGACAATATATATGGAGCGAAAAGTTCATGGGTCCCCGCTTCTGCACAAGAGCAAACAGGCATATGACCAAAACCTGCTTTTCTCGCAGAGAAAAGCACGAAATGCACGGTAATGTGTTTTGGGGGACATGGGTGTCTGGAATCATAAAAATAACACTTTTATATCATTGTTGGTCAGTTGATAATGGATATAAAGCAAAAATTCCATGGGTCACCCCTTCTGCACAAGTTCAAACAGGCCGGTGAGTGTGAGCTTTTCTTGCCGAGAAAAGCACTTAATGGACGGTACTGTGTTTTGATAGACGTCGGTGCCTGGAATCATAAAATAACACTTTCATATCATTCTTGGTCAGCTGACAATGTATATGAATCAAAAAGTTGATGGGTCCCCGCTTCTGCACAAGAGCAAACAGGCATATTACCAAAACCTGCTTTTCTCGCCGAGAAAAGCACCTAATGCACTGTCGTGGAAACTTTTCTATTCTGCCAGGATTCTGTTTCCACCGGGTTCTTTTCTACACAAAGTAAAGTTGAAGCTGTCAGGAACAAAGATTCTTAGAGTCCGGAGTCAAGCTCAAAAGTCTTTACTGGTTGCAACACAGGATGTCACTCAGCAGCCCCGCACGTGTGCTGACCTACAGAGTGGCATACAGAGAAATAAAGAACATGGTTTTTATACTTTTCTAAATACATGAGTGTGTATTACAAAAGGCATACGTGACTAGAGACATGTATCCCCACATATGGGAGCTCAAAAGCAGGAAACCCTTTGGAAAATCCCTTACAGAACAGCAGAAAACAGGAAACTCCTTACAGGATTAAAATATATTTTTCAGACATCCTCAGGTCATCGTGACCCTCAGGCCATTGTCTGGACAGTAGAGGTAAAAAGTTCACAGGTACACATGCACTCATAGTATATTTACCATTACAGCACAGTACTGTGTTTTGATAGAGATCGGTGCCTGGAATCATAAAATAACACTTTCATATCATTCTTGGTCAGTTGACAATATATATGAAGCAAAAAGTTCATGGGTCCCCGCTTCTGCACAAGAGCACACAGGCATATGACCAAAACGTGCTTTTCTCGCCGAGAAAAGCACTCAATGAACGGTACTGTGTTTTGGGGGACATGGGTGCCTGGAATCATGAAATAACACTTTTATATCATTGTTGGTCAGTTGACAATGCATATGGAGCAAAAGGTTCATGGATCCACGCTTCTGCACAAGAGCAAACAGGCATATGACCAAAACCTGCTTTTCTCGCAGAGAAAAAAGCACTAAATGCACGGTACTGTGTTTTGGGGAGATGGTTGCATGGAATCATGAAATAACACTTTAGTATCATTCTTTGTCAGTTGGTAATGGATATAAAGAAAAAAATTCCATGGGTCACCCCTTCTGCACAAGAGCAAACAGGCCAGTGAGTGTCAGCTTTTCTCGCCGAGAAAAAAAGCACTTAATGAACGGTACTGTGTTTTGGGGGGCATGGGTGCCTGGAATCATGAAATAACACTTTTATATCATTGTTGGTCAGTTGACAATGCATATGGAGCAAAAAGTTCATGGATCCACGCTTCTGCACAAGAGCAAACAGGCATATGACTGAAACCTGCTTTTCTCTGAGAGAGAAAAGCACTAAACGCACGGGCACTGTGTTTTTGGGGACATCGGTGCCTGGAATCATGAAATAACACTTTAGTATCATTCTTTGTCAGTTGATAATGGATATAAACCAAAACATTCCATGGGTCCCCGCTTCTGTACAAGTTCAAACAGGTTGGTGAGTGTTAGGTTTTCTCGCCGAGAAAAGCACTTAATGGACGGTACTGTGTTTTGATAGACATCGGGGCCTGGAATCACAAAATAACACTTTAATATCATTCTTGTTCAGTTGACAATGCATATGGAGCAAAAAGTTCATGGGTCCCCGCTTCTGGACAAGAGCAAACAGGCCAGTGACTGTGAGATTTTCTCGCCGAGAAAAGCACTTAATGGACGGTCATGCGTTTTTATATCTCGCCGAGAAAAGCACCTAATGCACGGTGCTATGTTTGATAGATATCGGTGCCTGGAATCATGAAATAACACTTTAATATCATTCTTGGTCAGTTGACAATGCATATGGAGCAAAAAGTTCATGGATCCACGCTTCTGCACAAGAGCAAACAGGCATATGACCAAAAGCTGCTTTTCTCGCCGAGAAAAGCACTAAATGCACGGTACTGTGTTTTGGGGGACATGGGTGCCTGGAATCATAAAAATAATACTTTTATATCATTGTTGGTCAGTTGATAATGGATATAAAGCAAAATTCCATGGGTCACCCCTTCTGCACAAGTTCAAACAGGCCGGTGAGTGTGAGCTTTCTTTCTCTCGCCGAGAAAAGCACTTAATGGACGGTACTGTGTTTTGATAGACATCGGTGCCTGGAATCATAAAATAACACTTTCATATCATTCTTGGTCAGTTGACAATGCATATGGAGCAAAAAGTTCATGGGTCCCCGCTTCTGCACAAGAGCAAACAGGCATATGATTAAAACCTGCTTTTCTCGCCGAGAAAAGCACTTAATGAACGGTACTGTGTTTTGGGGGACATGGGTGCCTGGAATCATGAAATAACACTTTTATATCATTGTTGGTCAGTTGATAATGGATATGAAGCAAAAAAATTCCATGGGTCACCCCTTCTGCACAAGTTCAAACAGGCCGGTGAGTGAGAGCTTTTCTCGCCGAGAAAAGCACTTAATGGACGGTACTGTGTTTTGATAGACATGGGTGCCTGGAATCATAAAATAACACTTTAATATCATTGTTGGTCAGTTGACAATGCATATGGAGCAAAAAGTTCATGGATCCCCGCTTCTGCACAAGAGCAAACAGGCATATGACCAAAACCTGCTTTTCTCGCCGAGAAAAGCACTAAATGCACGGTACTGTGTTTTTGGGGGACATGGGTGCCTGGAATCATGAAATAACACTTTATATCATTGTTGGTCAGTTGACAATGGATATAAAGCAAAAAAAATTCATGGGTCACCCTTTCTGCACAAGAGCAAACAGGCATATGACCAAAAGCTTTTCTCGCCGAGAAAAGCACTTAATGGACGGTACTGTGTTTTGATAGACATCGGTGCCTGGAATCATAAAATAACACTTTAATATCATTCTTGGTCAGTTGACAATGCATATGGAGCAAAAAGTTCATGGGTCCCCGCTTCTGCACAAGAGCAAACAGGCCAGTGACTGTGAGATTTTCTCCAAAAGCACTTAATGACGGTCATGTGTTTTTATATCTTGCAGAGAAAAGCACCTAATGCACGGTACTGTGTTTTGATAGACATCGGTGCCTGGAATCATAAAATAACACTTTAATATCATTCTTGGTCAGTTGATAATGGATATAAAGCAAAAATTCCATGGGTCACCCCTTCTGCACAAGTTCAAACAGGCCGGTGAGTGTCAGCTTTTCTCGCCGAGAAAAGCACTTAATGGACGGTACTGTGTTTTGATAGACATCGGCGCCTGGAATCATAAAATAACACTTTAATATCATTCTTGGTCAGTTGACAATGCATATGGAGCAAAAAGTTGATGGGTCCCTGCTTCTGCACAAGAGCAAACAGGCATATGACCAAAACCTGCTTTTCTCGCCGAGAAAAGCACTTAATGAACGGTACTGTGTTTTGGGGGACATGGGTGCCTGGAATCATGAAATAACACTTTTACATCATTGTTGGTCAGTTGACAATGCAGATGGAGCAAAAAGTTCATGGATCCACGCTTCTGCACTAGAGCAAACAGGCATATGACCAAAACCTGCTTTTCTCCCCGAGAAAATCACTAAATGCACGGTACTGTGTTTTGGGGGAGATGGTTGCATGGAAATATGAAATAACACTTTTATATCATTGTTGGTCAGTTGATAATGGATATAAAGCAAAAATTCCATGGGTCACCCCTTCTGCACAAGTTCAAACAGGCATATGAGGTGTGAGCTTTTCTCGCCGAGAAAAAGCACTAAATGCACGGTACTGTGTTTTGGGGACATGGGTGCCTGGAATCATAAAATAACACTTTATATCATTGTTGGTCAGTTGATAATGGATATAAAGCAAAAATTCCATGGGTCACCCCTTCTGCACAAGGTCAAACAGGCCGGTGAATGTCAGCTTTTCTCGCCGAAAAAACACTTAATGGACGGTCATGTGTTTTTATATCTCGCCGAGAAAAGCACCTAATGCACGGTACTGTGTTTTGATAGACATCGTTGCCTGGAATCATAAGATAACACTTTCATATCATTTTTGGTCAGTTGAAAATGCATATGGAGCAAAAAGTTCATGGATCCGCGCTTCTGCACAAGAGCAAACAGGCATATGACCAAAAGCTGCTTTTCTTGCCGAGAAAAGCAATAATTGCAGGATACTGTGTTTTGGGGGACATGGGTGCCTGGAATCATGAAATAACACATTAGTATCATCATTTGTCAGTTGATAATGGATATAAACCAAAAAATTTCATGGGTCACCCCTTCTGTACATGTTCAAACAGGCCGGTGAGTGTGAGCTTTTCTCGCCGAGAAAAGCACTTAATGGACGGTCATGTGTTTTTATATCTCGCCGAGAAAAGCACCTAATGCACGATACTGTGTTTTGATAGACATCGGTGCCTGGAATCATAAAATAAGACTTCAATATCATTCTTGGTCAGTTGACAATGCATATGGAGCAAAAAGTTGATGGGCCCCCGCTTCTGCACAAGAGCAAACAGGCATATGTCCAAAACCTGCTTTTCTCGCCGAGAAAAGCACTTAATGAACGGTACTGTGTTTTGGGGGACATGGGTGACTGAAATCATGAAATAACACTTTTATATCATTGTTGGTCAGTTGACAATGCATATGGAGCAAAAAGTTCATGGATCCACGCTTCTGCACAAGAGCAAACAGGCATATGACCAAAAGCTGCTTTTCTCGCCGAGAAAAGCACTTAAATGCACGGTACTGTGTTTTGGGGACATGGGTGCCTGGAATCATGAAATAACACTTTTATATCATTGTTGGTCAGTTGACAATGCATATGGAGCAAAAAGTTCATGGATCCACGCTTCTGCACAAGAGCAAACAGGCATATGACCAAAAGCTGCTTTTCCTGCCGAGAAAAGCACTAAATGCACGGTACTGTGTTTTGGGGGACATGGGTGCCTGGAATCATAAAATAACACTTTTATATCATTGTTGGTCAGTTGATAATGGATATGAAGCAAAAATTCCATGGGTCACCCCTTCTGCACAAGAGCAAACAGGCCCAAGTGTGAGCTTTTCTCGCCGAGAAAAGCACTTAATGGACGGTACTGTGTTTTGATAGACATCTGTGCCTGGAATCATAAAATAACACTTTAATATCATTTTTGGTCAGTTGACAATGCATATGGAGCAAAAAAGTTCATGGGTCCCCCCTTCTGGACAAGAGCAAACAGGCCAGTGACTGTGAGATTTTCTCGCCGAGAAAAGCACTTAATGGACGGTCATGTGTTTTTATTTCTCGCCGAGAAAAGCACCTAATGCACGGTACTGTGTTTTGATAGACATCGGTGCCTGGAATCATAAAATAACACTTTAATATCATTCTTGGTCAGTTGACAATGCATATGGAGCAAAAAGTTCATGGGTGCCCGCTTCTGCACAAGAACAAACAGGCATATGACCAAAACCTGCTTTTCTCACCGAGAAAAGCACTCAATGGACGGTCATGTGTTTTTATATCTCGCCGAGAAAATCACTTAATGCACGGTACTGTGTTTTGATAGACATCGGTGCCTGGAATCATGAAATAACACTTTTATATCATTGTTGGTCAGTTGACAATGCATATGGAGCAAAAAGTTCATGGATCCACGCTTCTGCACAAGAGCAAACAGGCATATGACCAAAAGCTGCTTTTCTCGCCGAGAAAAGCACTAAATGCTCACGGTACTGTGTTTGGGGCGACATGGGTGCATGGAATCGTGAAATAACACTTTCGTATCATTTTTTGTCAGTTGGTAATGGATATAAACCAAAAAATTCCATAGGTCACCCCTTCTGTACAAGTTTAAACATGTCGGTGAATGTCAGCCTTTATCGCAGAGAAAAGAACTTAATGGACGGTACTGTGTTTTGATAGACATCGGTGTCTGGAATCATAAAATAACACTTTCATATCATTCTTGGTCAGTTGACAATACATATGAAGCGAAAAGTTCATGGGTCCCCGCTTCTGCACAAGAACAAACAGGCACATGACCAAAACCTGCTTTTCTCCCCGAGAAAATCACTAAATGCACGGTACTGTGTTTTGGGGGAGATGGTTGCATGGAATCATGAAATAACACTTTAGTATCATTCTTTGTTAGTTGGTAATGGATATGGATATAAAAAAAAAAAATTCCATGGGTCACCCCTTCTGCACAAGAGCAAACAGGCCAGTGTGTGTGAGCTTTTCTCGCCGAGAAAAGCACTTAATGGACAGTACTGTGTTTTGATAGACATCGGTGCCTGGAATCATGAAATAACACTTTTATATAATTTTTGGTCAGTTGACAATGCATATGGAGCAAAAAGTTCATGGATCCACGCTTCTGCACAAGAGCAAAGAGGCATATGACCAAAACCTGCTTTTCTCGCCGAGAAAAGCACTTAATGAACGTTACTGTGTTTTGGGGGACATGGGTGCCTGGAATCATGAAATAACACTTTTATATAATTTTTGGTCAGTTGACAGTTGACAATGCATATGGAGCAAAAAAAGTTCATGGATCCACGCTTCTGCACAAGAGCAAACAGGCATATGACCAAAACCTGCTTTTCTCGCCTGAATCAAGAAAATATGCATGTGTTTTCATATCTCGCTGAAAAATCACTTGAATGCACGGTACTGTGTTTTTTGGGGACATGGGTGCCTGGAATCATAAAAATAACACTTTTATATCATTGTTGGTCAGTTGATAATGGATATAAAGCAAAAATTCCATGGGTCACCCCTTCTGCACAAGTTCAAACAGGCGGTGAGTGTGAGCTTTTCTCGCCGAGAAAAGCACTTAATGGACGGTACTGTGTTTTGATAGACATCGGTGCCTGGAATCATAAAATAACACTTTCATATCATTCTTGGTCAGTTGACAATATATATGGAGCGAAAAGTTCATGGGTCCCCGCTTCTGCACAAGAGCAAACAGGCATATGACCAAAACCTGCTTTTCTCCCCAAGAAAATTACTAAATGCACGGTACTGTGTTTTGGGGGAGATGGTTGCATGGAATCATGAAATAACACTTTAGTATCATTCTTTGTCAGTTGGTAATAGATATAAAGAAAAAAATTCCATGGGTCACTCCTTCTGCACAAGAGCAAACAGGCCAGTGAGTGTGAGCTTTTCTGGCCGAGAAAAGCACTTAATGGACGGTACTGTGTTTTGATAGACATCGGTGCCTGGAATCATAAAATAACACTTTATTTTCATTCTTGGTCAGTTGACAATGCATATGGAGCAAAAAGTCCATGGGTCCCCGCTTCTGGACAAGAGCAAACAGGCCAGTGACTGTGAGCTTTTCTCGCCGAGAAAAGCACTTAATGGACGGCCATGTGTTTTTATATCTCGCCGAGAAAAGCACCTAATGCACGATACTGTGTTTTGATAGTCATCGGTGCCTGGAATCATAAAATAACACTTTCATATCATTCTTGGTCAGTTGACAATGCATATGGAGCAAAAAGTTCATGGGTCCCCGCTTCTGCACAAGAGCAAACAGGCATATGACCAAAACCTGCTTTTCTCGCCGAAAAAAGCACTTAATGAACGGTACTGTATTTTGGGGGACATGGGTGCCTGGAATCATGAAATAACACTTTCATATCATTCTTGGTCAGTTGACAATGCATATGGAGCAAAAAGTTCATGGGTCCCCGCTTCTGCACAAGAGCAAACAGGCATATGACCAAAACCTGCTTTTCTCGCAGAGAAAAAGCACTAATGCACGGTACTGTGTTTTGGGGGACATGGGTGCCTGGAATCATAAAAATAACACTTTTATATCATTGTTGGTCAGTTGATAATGGATATAAAGCAAAAATTCCATGGGTCACCCCTTCTGCACAAGTTCAAACAGGCCAGGTGAGTGTCAGCTTTTCTCGCCGAGAAAAAAAGCACTTAATGGACGGTACTGTGTTTTGATAGACATCGGTGCCTGGAATCATAAAATAACACTTTCATATCATTCTTGGTCAGTTGACAATATATATGAAGCAAAAAAGTTCATGGGTCCCCGCTTCTGCACAAGAGCAAACAGGCATATGACCAAAACGCTTTTCTCGAGAAAAGCACGGTACTGTGTTTTGGGGAGATGGTTGCATGGAATCATGAAATAAAACTTTAGTATCATTCTTTGTCAGTTGGTAATGGACATATAAGAAAAAAAAATTACATAGGTCACCCCTTCTGTAGAAGTTCAAACAGGCCGGTGAGTGTGAGCTTTTCTCGCCGAGAAAAGCACTTAAAGCACGGTACTGTGTTTTGGGGAACATGGGTGCCTGGAATCATAAAAATAACACTTTTATATCATTGTTGGTCAGTTGATAATGGATATGAAGCAAAAAGTTCATGGATCCACGCTTCTGCACTAGAGCAAACAGACATATGACTAAAAGCTGGTTTTCTCGCCGAGAAAAGCACTAAATGCACGGTACTGTGTTTGGGGGGACATGGGTGCATGGAATCATGAAATAACACTTTAGTATCATTCTTTGTCAGTGGATAATGGATATACACCAAAAAATTCCATAGGTCACCCCTTCTGTACAAGTTTAAGCAGGCCGGTGAGTGTGAGCTTTTCTCGCCGAGAAAAGAACTTAATGGACGATACTGTGTTTTGATAGACATCGGTGCCTGGAATCATAAAATAACACTTTCATATCATTCTTGGTCAGTTGACAATATATATGGAGCAAAAGTTCATGGGTCCCTGCTTCTGCACAAGAGCAAACAGGCATATGACTTTTCTCGCTGAGAAAACCTGCTTTTCTCGCCGAGAAAAGCATTAAATGAACGGTACTGTGTTTTGGGGGACATGGGTGCCTGGAATCATGAAATAACACTTTTATATCATTGTTGGTCAGTTGCTAATGGATATAAAGCAAAAATTCCATGGGTCACCCCTTCTGCACAAGTTCAAACAGGCCGGTGAATATGAGCTTTTCACGCCAAGAAAAGCACTTAATGGACGGTACTGTGTTTTGATAGACATCGGTGCCTGGAATCATAAAATAACATTTTAATATCATTCTTGGTCAGTTGACAATACATATGGAGCAAAAAGTTCATGGGTCCCCGCTTCTGCACAAGAGCAAACAGGAATATGACCAAAACCTGCTTTTCTCCCCGAGAAAAAAGCACTAAATGCACGGTACTGTGTTTTGGGGAGATGGTTGCATGGAATCATGAAATAACAATTTAGTATCATTCTTTGTCAGTTGGTAATGAATATGAAGAAAAAATTCCATGGGTCACCCCTTCTGCACAAGAGCAAACAGGCCAGTGAGTGTGAGCTTTTCTTGCCGAGAAAAATGCACTTAATGGACGGTACTGTGTTTTGATAGACATCGGTGCCTGGAATCATAAAATAAGACTTTAATATCATTCTTGTTCAGTTGACAATGCATATGGAGCAAAAAGTTCATGGGTCCCCACTTCTGCACAAGAGCAAACAGGCATGACTGAAAACCTGCTTTTCTCGCCGAGAAAAGCACTAAATGCACGGTACTGTGTTGTTGGGGACATGGGTGCCTGGAATCATAAAATAACACTTTCATATCATTCTTGGTCAGTTGACAATATATATGGAGCGAAAAGTTCATGGGTCCCCGCTTCTGCACAAGAGCAAACAGGCATTTGACCAAAACCTGCTTTTCTCGCAGAGAAAAGCACGAAATGCACGGTACTGTGTTTTGGGGGAGATGGTTGCATGGAATCATGAAATAACACTTTAGTATCATTGTTTGTCAGTTGGTAATGGATATAAAGAAAAAAATTCCGTGGGTCACCCCTTCTGCACAAGAGCAAACAGGCCAGTGAGTGTGAGCTTTTCTCTCCGAGAAAAGCACTAAATGCACGGAACTGTGTTTTTGGGGACATGGGTGCCTGGAATCATAAAAATAACACTTTTATATCATTGTTGGTCAGTTGATAATGGATATAAAGCAAAAAATTCCATGGGTCACCCTTCTGCACAAGTTCAAACAGGCCGGTGAGTGTGAGCTTTTCTCGCCGAGAAAAGCACTTAATGGACGGTACTGTGTTTTGATAGACATCGGTGCCTGGAATCATAAAATAACACTTTAATATCATTCTTGGTCAGTTGACAATGCATATGAAGCAAAAAAGTTCATGGGTCCCCGCTTCTGCACAAGAGCAAACAGGCATATGACCAAAAGTGCTTTTCTCGCTTGAAATGAACGGTCATGTGTTTTTATATCTCGCCGAGAAAAGCACTTAATGCACGGTACTGTGTTTTGGGGGACATGGGTGCCTGGAATCATAAAATAACACTTTAATATCATTCTTGGTCAGTTGACAATGATATATGGAGCAAAAAGTTCATGGGTCCCCGCTTCTGCACAAGAGCAAACAGGCATATGACCAAAACCTGCTTTTCTCGCAGAGAAAAGCACTAAATGCACGGTACTGTGTTTTGGGGGACATGGGTGCATGGAATCATAAAATAACACTTTTATATCATTCTTTGTCAGTTGATAATGGATATAAAGCAAAAAATTCATGGGTCACCCCTTCTGCACAAGTTCAAACAGGCCAGTGAGTGTATATATTCAGCTTTTCTCTCGCCGAGAAAAGCACTTAATGCACGGTACTGTGTTTTGATAGACATCGGTGCCTGGAATCATAAAATAACACTTTAATATCATTCTTGGTCAGTTGACAATGCATATGGAGCAAAAAGTGATGGGTCCCCGCTTCTGCACAAGAAAAACAGGCCAGTGACTGTGAGCTTTTCTCGCCGAGAAAAAAAGCACTTAATGGACGGTACTGTGTTTTTATATCTCGCCGAGAAAAGCACTTAAATGCACGGTACTGTTTTTGGGGACATGGGTGCCTGGAATCATAAATAACACTTTTATATCATTGTTGGTCAGTTGACAATGCATATGGAGCAAAAAGTTCATGGGTCCCCGCTTCTGCACAAGAGCAAACAGGCAGTGATGTGAGATTTTCTCGCCGAAAAAGCACTTAATGGACTTGTTTTTTTATATCTCGCCGAGAAAAAGCACTTAATGCACGGTACTGTGTTTTGGGGGACATGGGTGCCTGGAATCATAAAATAACACTTTATATCATTCTTGGTCAGTTGACAATGGATATAAAGCAAAAAAAATTCATGGGTCACCCCTTCTGCACAAGAGCAAACAGGCATATGACCAAAACCTGCTTTTCTCGCCGAGAAAAGCACTTAATGAACGGTACTGTGTTTTGGGGGACATGGGTGCCTGGAATCATGAAATAACACTTTACTATCATTCTTTGTCAGTGGATAATGGATATACACCAAAAAATTCCATAGGTCACCCCTTCTGTACAAGTTTAAACAGGCCGGTGAGTGTGAGCTTTTCTCGCCGAGAAAAGAACTTAATGGACGATACTGTGTTTTGATAGACTTCGGTGCCTGGAATCATAAAATAACACTTTCATATCATTCTTGGTCAGTTGACAATATATATGAAGCGAAAAGTTCATGGGTCCCTGCTTCTGCACAAGAGCAAACAGGCATATGACCAAAACCTGCTTTTCTCGCCGAGAAAAGCACTAAATGAACGGTACTGTGTTTTCGGGGACATGGGTGCCTGGAATCATGAAATAACACTTTTATATCATTGATGGTCAGTTGACAATGCATATGGAGCAAAAAGTTCATGGATCCACGCTTCTGCACAAGAGCAAACAGGCATATGACCAAAACCTGCTTTTCTCGCCGAGAAAAGCACTTAATGGACGGTACTGTGTTTTGATAGACATCGGTGCCTGGAATCATAAAATAACACTTTCATATCATTCTTGGTCAGTTGACAATATATATGGAGCGAAAAGTTCATGGGTCCCCGCTTCTGCACAAGAGCAAACAGGCATATGACCAAAACCTTCTTTTCTCGCAGAGAAAAGCATGAAATGCATGGTACTGTGTTTTGGGGGACATGGGTGCCTTGAATCATAAAAATAACACTTTTATATCATTGTTAGTCAGTTGATAATGGACATAAAGCAAAAATTCCATGGGTCACCCCTTCTGCACAAGTTCAAACAGGCCGGTGAGTGTGAGCTTTTCTCGCCAAGAAAAGCACTTAATGGACGGTACTGTGTTTTTATAGACATCGGTGCCTGGAATCATAAAATAACACTTTCATATCATTCTTGGTCAGTTGACAATATATCTGAAGTGAAAAGTTCATGGGTCCCCGCTTCTGCACAAGAGCAAACAGGCATATGACCAAAACATGCTTTTCACGCCGAGAAAGCACTTAATGGACGGTACTGTGTTTTGATAGACATAGGTGCCTGGAATCATAAAATAACACTTTCATATCATTGTTGGTCAGTTGACAATGCATATGGAGCAAAAAGTTCATGGGTCCCCGCTTCTGCACAAGAGCAAACAGGCATATGACCGAAAGCTGCTTTTCTCGCCGAGAAAAGCACTAAATGCACGGTACTGTGTTTGGGGGGACATGGGTGCATGGAATCATGAAATAACACTTTAGTATCATTCTTTGTCAGTTGATAATGGATATAAAGCAAAAAATTCCATAGGTCACCCCTTCTGCACAAGTTCAAACAGGCGGTGAGTGTGAGCTTTTCTCGCCGAGAAAAAGCACTTAATGGACAATACTGTGTTTTGATAGACATCGGTGCCTGGAATCATAAAATAACACTTTCATATCATTCTTGGTCAGTTGACAATATATCTGAAGCGAAAAGTTCATGGGTCCCCGCTTCTGCACAAGAGCAAACAGGCATATGACCAAAACATACTTTTCACGCCGAGAAAAGCACTTAATGGACGGTACTGTGTTTTGATAGACATCGGTGCCTGGAATCATAAAATAACACGTTAATAGCATTCTTGGTCAGTTGACAATGCATATGGAGCAAAAAGTTGATGGGTCCCCGCTTCTGCACAAGAGCAAACAGGCATATGACCAAAACCTGCTTCTCTCGCCGAGAAAAGCACTTAATGAACGGTACTGTGTTTTGGGGGACATGGGTGCCTGGAATCATGAAATAACACGTTTATACCATTGTCGGTCAGTTGACAATGCATATGGAGCAAAAAGTTCATGGATCCACGCTTCTGCACAAGAGCAAACAGACATATGACCAAAACCTACTTTTCTCGCCGAGAAAAGCACTTAATGAATGGTGCTGTTTTTTGGGGGACATGGGTGCCTGGAATCATAAAAATAACACTTTTATACCATTGTTGGTCAGTTGATAATGGATATAATGCAAAAATTCCATGGGTCATCCCTTCTGCACAAGTTCAAACAGGCCGGTGAGTGTGAGGTTTTCCTCGCCGAGAAAAGCACTTAATGGAGGGTACTGTGTTTTGATAGACATCGGTGCCTGGAATCAAAAAATAACACTTTAATATCATTCTTGTTCAGTTGACAATGCATATGGAGCAAAAAGTTCATGGGTCCCCGCTTCTGCACAAGAGCAAACAGGCATATGACCAAAAGCTGCTTTTCTCGCCGAGAAAAGCACTAAATGCACGGTACTGTGTTTTGGGGGACATGGGTGCCTGGAATCATGAAATAACACTTTTATATCATTGTTGGTCAGTTGACAATGCATATGGAGCAAAAAGTTCATGGATCCCCGCTTCTGCACAAGAGCAAACAGGCATATGACCAAAACCTGCTTTTCTCGCCGAGAAAAAAGCACTAAATGCACGGTACTGTGTTTTGGGGACATGGGTGCCTGGAATCATAAAATAACACTTTTATATCATTCTTGGTCAGTTGATAATGGATATAAAGCAAAAAATTCCATGGGTCACCCCTTCTGCACAAGTTCAAACAGGCCAGTGACTGTGAGCTTTTCTCGCCGAGAAAAGCACTTAATGCACGGTACTGTGTTTTGATAGACATCGGTGCCTGGAATCATAAAATAACACTTTAATATCATTCTTGGTCAGTTGACAATGCATATGGAGCAAAAAAGTTCATGGGTCCCCGCTTCTGCACAAGAACAAACAGGCATATGACCAAAACCTGCTTTTCTCGCCGAGAAAAAAACACTTAATGGACGTTCATGTGTTTTTATATCTCGCCGAGAAAATCACTTAATGCACGGTACTGTGTTTTGATAGACATCGGTGCCTGGAATCATGAAATAACACTTTTATATCATTGTTGGTCAGTTGACAATGCATATGGAGCAAAAAGTTCATGGATCCACGCTTCTGCACAAGAGCAAACAGGCATATGACCGAAAGCTGCTTTTCTCGCCGAAAAAAGCACTTAATGAACGTTACTGTGTTTTGGGGGACATGGGTGCCTGGAATCATAAAAATAACACTTTTATATCATTGATGGTCAGTTGATAATGGATATAAAGCAAAAATTCCATGGGTCACCCCTTCTGCACAAGTTCAAACAGGCCGGTGAGTGTGAGCTTTTCTCGCCGAGAAAAGCACTTAATGGACGGTACTGTGTTTTGATAGACATCGGTGCCTGGAATCATAAAATAACACTTTCATATCATTCTTGGTCAGTTGACAATATATATGAAGCGAAAGGTTCATGGGTCCCCGCTTCTGCACAAGAGCAAACAGGCATATGACCAAAACCTGCTTTTCTCGCAGAGAAAAGCACGAAATGCACGGTACTGTGTTTTGGGGGACATGGGTGCCTGGAATCATAAAAATAACACTTTTATATAATTGTTGATCACTTGATAATGGATATGAAGCAAAAATTCCATGGGTCAACCCTTCTGCACAAGAGCAAACAGGCCAGTGAGCGTGAGCTTTTTTTGCCGAGAAAAGCACTTAATGGACGGTACTGTGTTTTGATAGACATCGGTGCCTGGAATCATAAAATAACACTTTAATATCATTCATGGTCAATTGACAATGCATATGGAGCAAAAAGTTCATGGGTCCCCACTTCTGCACAAGAGCAAACAGGCATATGACCAAAACCTGCTTTTCTCGCAGAGAAAAGCACGAAATGCACGGTACTGTGTTTTGGGGGACATGGGTGCCTGGAATCATAAAAATAACACTTTTATATCAATTGTTGGTCACTTGGTAATGGATATAAAGCAAAAATTCCATGGGTAACGCATTCCGCACAAGTTCAAACAGGCCGGTGAGTGTCAGCTTTTCTCGCCGAGAAAAGCACTTAATGCACGGTACTGTGTTTTGATAAACATCGGTGCCTGGAATCATGAAATAACACTTTCATATCATTCTTGGTCATTTGACAATATATATGAAGCGAAAAGTTCATGTGTCCCCGCTTCTGCACAAGAGCAAACAGGCATATGACCAAAATCTGCTTTTCTCGCTGAGAAAAGCACTTAATGAACGGTGATGTGTTTTTATATCTCGCCGAGAAAAGCACTTAATGCACGGTACTGTGTTTTGGGGGACATGGGTGCCTGGAATCATGAAATAACACTTTTATATCATTGTTGGTCAGTTGACAATGCATATGGAGCAAAAAGTTCATGGATCCACGCTTCTGCACAAGAGCAAACAGGCATATGACCAAAAGCTGCTTTTCCCGCCGAGAAAAGCACTAAATGCACGGTACTGTGTTTTTGGGGACATGGGTGCCTGGAATCATGAAATAACAGTTTAATATCATTCTTGGTCAGTTGACAATGCATATGGAGCAAAAAGTTCATGGGTCCCCGCTTCTGGACAAGAGCAAACAGGCCAGTGACTGTGAGATTTTCTCGCCGAGAAAAGCACTTAATGGACGGTCATGTGTTTTTATATCTCGCCGAGAAAAGCACCTAATACACGGTACTGTGTTTTGATAGACATCGTTGCCTGGAATCATAAAATAACACTTTCATATCATTCTTGGTCAGTTGACAATGCATATGGAGCAAAAAGTTCATGGATCCGCGCTTCTGCACAAGAGCAAACAGGCATATGGCCAAAAGCTGCTTTTCTTGCCGAGAAAAGCAATAATTGCACGGTACTGTGTTTTGGGGGACATGGGTGCCTGGAATCATGAAATAACACTTTAGTATCATTCTTTGTCAGTTGACAATGCATATGGAGCAAAAAGTTGATGGGTCGCCGCTTCTGCACAAGAGCAAACGGGCATATGTCCAAAACCTGCTTTTCTCGCCGAAAAAAGCACTTAATGAACGGTACTGTGTTTTGGGGGACATGGGTGCCTGGAATCATGAAATAACACTTTTATATCATTGTTGGTCAGTTGACAATGCATATGGAGCGAAAAGTTCATGGGTCACGCATTCTGCACAAGTTCAAACAGGCCGGTGAGTGTCAGCTTTTCTCGCCGAGAAAAGCACTTAATGGACGGTACTGTGTTTTGATAGACATCTGTGCCTGGAATCATAAAATAACACTTTCCTATCATTCTTGGTCAGTTGACAACATATATGGAGCGAAAAGTTAACGGGTCCCCGCTTCTGCACAAGAGCAAACAGGCATTTGACCTAAAGCTGCTTTTCTCGCAGAGAAAAGCACGAAATGCATGGTAGTGTGTTTTGGGGGACATGGGTGCCTGGAATCATAAAAATAACACTTTTATATCATTGTTGGTCAGTTGATAATGGATATAAAGCAAAAATTCCATGGGTCACCCCTTCTGCACAAGAGCAAACAGGCATATGACCAAAACCTGCTTTTCTCGCAGAGAAAAGCACGAACTGCACGGTAATGTGTTTTGGGGAACATGGGTGCTTGGAATCATAAAAATAAAACTTTTATATAATTGTTGGTCACTTGATAATGGATATGAAGCAAAAATTCCATGGGTCACCCCTTCTGCACAAGTTCAAACAGGCCGGTGAGTATGAGCTTTTCTCGCCGAGAAAAGCACTTAATGAACGGTACTGTGTTTTGGGGGACATGGGTGCCTGGAATCATGAAATAACACTTTCATATAATTTTGGTCAGTTGACAATGCATATGGAGCAAAAAGTTCATGGATCCACGCTACTGCACAACAGCAAACAGGCATATGACCAAAACCTGCTTTTATCGCAGATAAAAGCACTTAATGCACGGTACTGTGTTTTGGGGGACATGGGTTCCTGGAATCATAAAAATAACACTTTTATATCATTGCTGGTCAGTTGATAATGGATATAAGGCAAAAATTCCATGGGTCACCCCTTCTGCACAAGTTCAAACAGGCCGGTGAGTGTGAGCTTTTCTCGCCGAGAAAAGCACTCAATGGACGGTACTGTGTTTTGATAGACATCGGTGCCTGGAATCATAAAATAACACTTTAATATCATTCTTGGTCAGTTGACAGTGCATATGGAGCAAAAAGTTCATGGGTACCCGCTTCTGGACAAGAGCAAACAGGCATATGACCAAAACCTGCTTTTCTCGCAGAGAAAAGCACTTAATAACGGTACTGTGTTTTGGGGGACATGGGTGCCTGGAATCATGAAATAACAGTTTTCTATCATTGTTGGTCAGTTGACAATGCATATGGAGCAAAAAGTTCATGGATCCACGTTTCTGCACAAGAGCAAACAGGCATATGACCAAAAGCTGCTTTTCTCGCAGAGAAAAGCACGAAATGCACGGTACTGTGTTTTGGGGGAGATGGTTGCATGGAATCATGAAATAACACTTTAGTATCATTCTTTGTCAGTTTGTCATGGATATAAAGAAAAAAATTCCATGGGTCACCCCTTCTGCACAAGAGCAAACAGGCCAGTGAGTGTGAGCTTTTCTCGCCGAGAAAAGGACTTAATTGACGGTACTGTGTTTTGATAGACATCGGTGCCTGGAATCATAAAATAACACTTTCATATCATTCTTGGTCAGTTGACAATATATATGAAGCGAAAAGTTCATGGGTCCCCGCTTCTGCACAAGAGCAAACAGGCATATAGCCAAAACGTGCTTTTCTCGCAGAGAAAAACATGAAATGCACGGTACTGTGTTTTGGGGGGCATGGGTGCCTGGAATCTTAAAAATAACACTTTTATATCATTGTTGGTCAGTTGATAATGGATATAAAGCAAAAAGTCCATGGGTCACCCCTTGTGCACAAGTTCAAACAGGCCGGTGAGTGCCAGCTTTTCTCGGCGAGAAAAGCACTTAATGGACGGTCATGTGTTTTTATATCTCGCCGAGAAAATCACTTAATGCACGGTACTGTGTTTTGATAGACATCGGTGCCTGGAATCATAAAATAACACTTTAATATGATTCTTGGTCAGTTGACAATATATATGGGGCGAAAAGTTCATGGTTCCCCGCTTCTGCACAAGTGCAAACAGGCATATGACCAAAACCTGCTTTTCTCCCCGAGAAAATGACTAAATGCACGGTACTGTGTTTTGGGGGAGATGGTTGCATGGAATCATAAAATAACACTTTAATATCATTTGTGGTCAGTTGACAATGCATATGGAGCGAAAAGTTCATGGGTCCCCGCTTCTGGACAAGAGCAAACAGGCCAGTGACTGTCAGCTATTCTCGCTGAGAAAAGCACTTAATGGACAGTACTGGGTTTTGATAGACATCGGTGCCTGGAATCATAAAATAACACTTTCATATCATTCTTGGTCAATTGCCAATATACATGGAGCGAAAAGTTCATGGGTCCCTGCTTCTGCACAAGAGCAAACAGGCATATGACTGAAACCTGCTTTTCTCAGAGAGAAAAAAGCACGAAATGCACGGTACTGTGTTTTGGGGGACATGGGTGCCTGGACTCATAAAAATAACACTTTTATATAAGTGTTGGTCAGTTTATAATGGATATAAAGCAAAAATTCCATGGTTCACCCCTTCTGCACAAGTTCAAAAGGCCAGGTGAGTGTGAGCCTTTCTCGCCGAGAAAAGCACCTAATGCACGGTACTGTGTTTTGATAGACATCGGTTCCTGGAATCATAAAATAACACTTTAATATCATTCTTCGCCAGTTGACAATGCATATGGAGCGAAAAGTTCATGGGTCCCCGCTTCTGGACAAGAGCAAACAGGCCAGTGACTGTCTGCTTTTCTTGCCGAGAAAAGCACTTAATGGAAGGTACTGTGTTTTGATAAACATCGGTGCCTGGAATCATAAAATAACACTTTAATATCATTCTTGGTCAGTTGACAATGTATATGGAGCAAAAAGTTCATGGATCCACGCTTCTGCACAAGAGCAAACATGCATATGACCAAAACCTGCTTTCTCGCCAAGAAAAGCACTAAATGCACGGTACTGGGTTTTGATAGACATCGGTGCCTGGAATCATAAAATAACACTTTCATATCATTCTTGGTCAGTTGACAATATACATGGAGCGAAAAGTTCATGGGTCCTCGCTTCTGCACAAGAGGAAACAGGCATATGACCAAAACCTGCTTTTCTCGCCGAGAAAAGCACTAAATGCACGGTACTGTGCTTTCGGGGACATGGGTGCCTGGAATCATAAAAATAACACTTTTATATCATTGTTGGTCAGTTGATAATGGATATAAAGCAAAAAATTCCATGGGTCACCCTTTCTGCACAAGTTCAAACAGGCCGGTGAGTGTGAGCTTTTCTCGCCGAGAAAGGTACTTAATGGACGGTACTGTGTTGTCGGTGACATGGGTGCCAGGAATCATAAAATAACACTTTAATATCATTCTTGGTCAGTTGACAATGCATATGGAGCAAAAAGTTCATGGATCTACGCTTCTGCACAAGAGCAAACAGGCATATGACCAAAAGCACTAAATGCACGGTACTGTGTTTTGGGGGACATCGGTGCATGGAATCATGAAATAACACTTTAGTATCATTCTTTGTCAGTTGATAATGGATATAAACCGAAAAATTCCATGGGTCCCCGCTTCTGTACAAGTTCAAACAGGTCGGTGAGTGTGAGCTTTTCTCGCCGAGGAAAGCACTTAATGGACAGTCATGTGTTTTTATATGTCGCCGAGAAAAGTTCTTAATGCACGGTACTGTGTTTTGATAGACATCGGTGCCTGGAATCATAAAAATAACACTTTTATATCATTGTTGGTCAGTTGACAATGCATATGGAGCAAAAAGTTCATGGATCCACGATTCTGCACAAGAGCAAAGAGGCATATGACCAAAACCTGCTTTTCTCGCCGAGAAAAGCACTAAATGGATGGTCATGTGTTTTTATATCTCGCAGAGAAAAGCACCTAATGCACGGTATTGTGTTTTGATAGACATCGGTGCCTGGAATCATAAAAATAACACTTTTATATCATTGTTGGTCAGTTGATAATGGATATAATGCAAAAATTCCATGGGTCATCCCTTCTGCACAAGTTCAAACAGGCCGGTGAGTGTGAGGTTTTCTCGCCGAGAAAAGCACTTAATGAACGGTACTGTGTTTTAGGGGGCATGGGTGCCTGGAATCATGATATAACAATTTTATATCATTCTTGGTCAGTTGACAATGCATATGGAGCAAAAAGTTCATGGGTCCCCGCTTCTGCACAAGAGCAAACAGGCATATGACCAAAACCTGCTTTTCTCGCCGAGAAAAGCACTTTATGAACGGTACTGTGTTTTGGGGGACATGGGTGCCTGGAATCATGAAATAACACTTTAGTATCATTCTTTGTCAGTTGGTAATAGATATAAAGAAAAAAATTCCATGGGTCACCCTTCTGCACAAGTTCAAACAGGCCGGTGACTGTGAGCTTTTCTCGCCGAGAAAAGCACTTAATGGACGGTACTGTGTTTTGATAGACATCGGTGCCTGGAATCATAAAATAACACTTTCATATCATTCTTGGTCAGTTGACAATGCATATGGAGCGAAAAGTTCATGGATCCACGCTTCTGCACAAGAGCAAACAGGCATATGACCAAAAGCTGCTTTTTTCACCGAGAAAAGCACTTAATGAACGGTACTGTGTTTTGATAGACATGGTGCCTGGAATCATAAAATAACACTTTCATATCTTTCTTGGTCAGTTGGCAATATACATGGAGCGAAAAGTTCATGGGTCCCCGCTTCTGCACAAGAGCAAACAGGCCAGTGACTGTGAGATTTTCTCGCCGAGAAAAGCACTTCATGGACGATCATGTGTTTTTATGTCTCGCTGAGAAAAGCACCAATGCACGGTACTGTGTTTTGATAGACATCAGTGCCTGGAATCATAAAATAACACTTTCATATCATTCTTTGTCAGTTGATAACGGATATAAAGCAAAAATTCCATGGGTCACCCCTTCTGCACAAGTTCAAATATGCCAGTGAGTGTCTGCTTTTCTCGCCGAGAAAAGCACTTAATGGACGGTACTGTGTTTTTTATAGACATCGGTTCCTGGAATCATAAAATAACACTTTCATTATCATTCTTGGTCAGTTGACAATATATATGGAGCAAAAGTTCATGGGTCCCGCTTCTGCACAAGAGCAAACAGGCATATGACCAAAACCTGCTTTTCTCACCGAGAAAAATCACTAAATGCACGGTACTGTGTTTTGGGGGACATGGGTGCCTGGAATCATAAAATAACACTTTTATATCATTGTTGGTCAGTTGATAATGGATATAAAGCAAAAAATTCCATGGGTCACCCCTTCTGCACAAGTTCAAACAGGCCGGTGAGTGTGAGCTTTTTCTCGCCGAGAAAAAGCACTTAATGGACGGTACTGTGTTTTGATAGACATCGGTGCCTGGAATCATAAAATAACACTTTATATCATTCTTGGTCAGTTGACAATATATATGGAGCAAAAAGTTCATGGGTCCCTGCTTCTGCACAAGAGCAAACAGGCATATGACCAAAACCTGCTTTTCTCGCCGAGAAAAGCACTTAATGAACGGTACTGTGTTTTGGGGACATGGGTGCCTGGAATCATGAAATAACACTTTTATATCATTGTTGGTCAGTTGACAATGCATATGGAGCAAAAAGTTCATGGGTCCACGCTTCTGCACAAGAGCAAACAGGCATATGACCAAAACCTGCTTTTCTCGCCGAGAAAAGCACTTAATGGACGGTACTGTGTTTTGATAGACATGGGTGCCTGGAATCATAAAATAACACTTTAATATCATTGTTGGTCAGTTGACAATATATATGAAGCGAAAGTTCATGGGTCCCCTTCTGCACAAGAGCAAACAGGCATATGACCAAAACCTGCTTTTCTCGCCGAGAAAAGCACTAATGCACGGTACTGTGTTTTGGGGGACATGGGTGCCTGGAATCATAAAAATAACACTTTTATATCATTGTTGGTCAGTTGATAATGGATATAAAGCAAAAAAATGGGTCACCCCTTCTGCACAAGTTCCAGGCGGTGGTGTGAGCTTCTGCACAAGTTCAAACAGGCCTGGAATCATAAAATAACACTTTCATATCATTCCTGGTCAGTGACAATGCTTTTCATGGGTCCATGTTTCTGCACAAGAAAAGCACTTAATGGACGGTACTGTGTTTTGATGGACATGGGTGCCTGGAATCATAAAATAACACTTTAGTATCATTCTTGGTCAGTTGATAATATATAAAGCAAAAAAATTCCATGGGTCCCCCTTCTGCACAAGAGCAAACAGGCATATGACCAAAACCTGCTTTTCTCACAGAGAAAAAAGCACTCAATGGACATGGTACTGTGTTTTGGGGGATATGGGTGCCTGGAATCATAAAATAACACTTTTATATCATTGTTGGTCAGTTGATAATGGATATAAAGCAAAAATTCCATGGGTCACCCCTTCTGCACAAGTTCAAACAGGCTGGTGAGTGTCAGCTTTTCTCACCGAGAAAAGCACTTAATGGAAGGTACTGTGTTTTGATGGACATCGGTGCCTGGAATCATAAAATAACACTTTAATATCATTCTTGGTCTGTTGACAATATATATGGAGCAAAAAGTTCATGGATCCACGCTTCTGCACAAGAGCAAACAGGCATATGACCAAAACCTGCTTTTCTCGCCGAGAAAAGCACTTAATGCACGGTACTGTGTTTTGGGGGACATGGGTGCCTGGAATCATAAAATAACACTTTTATATCATTGTTGGTCAGTTGATAATGGATATAAAGCAAAAATTCATGGGTCCACCCTTCTGCACAAGAGCAAACAGGCATATGACCAAAACCTGCTTTTCTCTCAGAGAAAAGCACTAAATGCACGGTACTGTGTTTTGGGGAACATGGGTGCCTGGAATCATAAAATAACACTTTTATATCATTGTTGGTCAGTTGATAATGGATATAAAGCAAAAATTCCATGGGTCACCCCTTCTGCACAAGTTCAAACAGGCCGGTGAGTATGAGCTTTTCTCTCCGAGAAAAGAACTTAATGAACGGTACTGTGTTTTGGGGGACATGGGTGCCTGGAATCATGAAATAACACTTTTATATCATTGTTGGTCAGTTGACGATGCATATGGAGCAAAAAGTTCATGGATCCACGCTTCTGCACAAGAGCAAACAAGCATATGACCAAAACATGCTTTTCTCGCCGAGAAAAGCACTTAATGAACGGTACTGTGTTTTGGGGGACATGGGTGCCTGGAATCATGAAATAACACTTTTTATTATTGTTGGTCAGTTGACAATGCATATGGAGCAAAAAGTTCATGGATCCACGCTACTGCACAACAGCAAACAGGCATATGACCAAAAGCTGCTTTTCTCGCCGAGAAGAGCACTAAATGAATGGCACTGTGTTTGGGGGGACATGGGTGCATGGAATCATGAAATAACACTTTAGTATCATTCTTTGTCAGTTGATAATGGATATAAACCAAAAAATTCCATGGGTCCCCGCTTCTGTACAAGTTCAAACAGGCCGGTGAGTGTGAGCTTTTCTCGCTGAGAAAAGCACTTAATGGACGGTCATGTGTTTTTATATCTCGCCGAGAAAAGCACTTAATGCACGGTACTGTGTTTTGGGGGACATGGGTGCCTGGAATCATAAAAATAACACTTTTATATCATTGCTGGTCAGTTGATAATGGATATAAGGCAAAAATTCCATGGGTCACCCCTTCTGCACAAGTTCAAACAGGCCGGTGAGTGTGAGCTTTTCTCGCCGAGAAAAGCACTTAATGGACGGTACTGTGTTTTGATAGACATCGGTGCATGGACTCATGAAATAACACCTTAGTATCATTCTTTGTCAGTTGATAATGGATATAAACCAAAAAAGTCCATGGGTGACCCCTTCTGTACAAGTTCAAACAGGCCGGTGAGTGTGAGCTTTTCTCGCCGAGAACAGCACTTAATGGACGGTCATGTGTTTTTATATCTCGCCGAGAAAAGCACTAAATGCACGGTACTGAGTTTTGGGGGAGATGGTTGCATGGAATCATGAAATAACAATTTAGTATCATTCTTTGTCAGTTGGTAATGAATATGAAGAAAAAAATTCCATGGGTCACCCCTTCTGCACAAGAGCAAACAGGCCAGTGAGTGTGAGCTTTTCTTGCCGAGAAAAGCACTTAATGGACGGTACTGTGTTTTGATAGACATCGGTGCCTGGAATCATAAAATAAGACTTTAATATCATTCTTGTTCAGTTGACAATGCATATGGAGCAAAAAGTTCATGGGTCCCCGCTTCTGGACAAGAGCAAACAGACCAGTGACTGTGAGATTTTCTCGCAGAGAAAAGCACTTAATGGATGGTCATGTGCTTTTATATCTCGCCGAGAAAAGCACCTAATGCACGGTATTGTGTTTTGATAGACATGGGTGTCTGGAATCATAAAAATAACACTTTTATATCATTGTTGGTCAGTTGATAATGGATATAAAGCAAAAATTCCATGGGTCACCCCTTCTGCACAAGTTCAAACAGGCCGGTGAGTGTGAGCTTTTCTTGCCGAGAAAAGCACTTAATGGACGGTACTGTGTTTTGATAGACGTCGGTGCCTGGAATCATAAAATAACACTTTCATATCATTCTTGGTCAGCTGACAATGTATATGAATCAAAAAGTTGATGGGTCCCCGCTTCTGCACAAGCGCAAACAGGCATATTACCAAAACCTGCTTTTCTCGCCGAGAAAAGCACCTAATGCACTGTCGTGGAAACTTTTCTATTCTGCCAGGATTCTGTTTCCACCGGGTTCTTTTCTACACAAAGTAAAGTTGAAGCTGTCAGGAACAAAGATTCTTAGAGTCCGGAGTCAAGCTCAAAAGTCTTTACTGGTTGCAACACAGGATGTCACTCAGCAGCCCCGCACGTGTGCTGACCTACAGAGTGGCATACAGAGAAATAAAGAACATGGTTTTTATACTTTTCTAAATACATGAGTGTGTATTGTAAAAAGGCATACGTGACTAGAG
>JAFBJZ010000910.1:0-38227 GCA_016785225.1 Psettodes erumei | reverse complement strand
GTTCAGCTCTAGGTTGTTCTGACCACACCGAGGACCAATTGTTCAACCTCCTGTCTATATGCAGACTCGTCACCGTCGCTGATCAGGCCGATGACCGTTGTGTCATCTGCAATCTTCAGGAGTTTGACAGCACTAATTTGAAATCTTGGCATGGAGTATACCAGTCTCTATGTTAAACAACTATTATGAAGTGTGTGTTCTGTGGTCAAAAAAGTTGATGACATGCTACATCATTAGGAATGGGAATTGCTCAATACATCATATAGAGCAAAAGTTGATTGTGGTCTAAACCCTGTTCAGTTTGCAAGGTCACCAAAACCAGATCAAGGCGTTCTCATTAATAACCAGCCTATTCATTTCCCAAAACTTAACACTTAAAGAAATGTTAGGAAAGCATAATTACCTGTCTTTTGTGTTTTAGCATTATTAATGTGCAGTGAAGTTTTGCAACGGTCTCTGTCCTATCAAATCGTCATGCCAGAGCCATTAACTCCACATGAAGTAAAATCATCTGGTCACTGCTGACACTTTAAGGATGTATTACATATTTAGATTAATCACAAATATAGGTGAGCAGTACAGAGAGAGCCAGCCAGACAAAATCAAAAATAGCATCTGTGCAAACCCAGGGTATTAAGCCTCATTAAGTCTTTTGGGTGACATGTAATGAAGTTAGTGGGCCTGTCACTGTGAAACTCAATTGACATAAAAGCAACCAAATGTACTGTGTGCTGGAATAAGATTAAATGCGAGTCATATCCCCAGTCATAACTACACTGTCATGAGACAGTGGACATCAGTCATGACGCCCTTTGTGAATGAGGCGTAGGGTTGCTGCAAAGAACAGCTCTTTGGTTGTGTGGAACTGCCTTCCATTTTCACTCATTAGCAATGCAGACAGGCTTTCAGCTATACGCTTATGAGTGTTTTGGTAGTGTGCACTGCTAAATAAGAGATTTTTATACCAGAAGAATAATTTATTGGCAGGGACATGAGTGATTACCTCAACTTACCTCTTTGTAGTTCTGTTGAGAATAATTATGAGGGACTGGTTTTTCGTCAGGTAGGATTAACCCCTGTTTTTCTCAATTAAAAAAAACTCTCTAACAACTAGAGAAAAGAGTTGTGTTGTGTTCTCCTAATGCATACTGGTTTTAATAACTTATTGTTCAATATCTCTTGCATTGAGTGTAGAAACAAGGCATCATTGCCATATCAGTATTGACAACGCAGTGAGCCTGTGCCCAAATTGAACCAAGTGACCTGTGCCAGTTCAGGCTGTAATGAGAGCCAAATCACCAAGCAATAATTCTTAATTTTCTTCTGACACAGTCACAGTCAATGAAAGCATAATTACCTAATGTTATCTCGGGATCATGCATACTTGAGCAGAAAGCTTACATAATCCTGTAGAGGAGGAAGAGGACATCAACAGGCAAGGCAATATGCATCTCAGAATGTATGGTTAACAGTGTTGATAGAAAGAGGAGTTAGTGGAAAGCCAAAGACAATTGTATGCTGAGACAGGTAGAGTAAAGAGACAAAGACACGGTGATTTAGAATCAAGTGAGTAAATGAGAATATAGGATGGAGGAAAGAGAAAGTGAGATCCAGAGCGAGAGGACATGACATACTTAGAGGGACAAACAAGCCTTCACTCATCAAATTATAGAGCTGAGGCTTGGGTGGAGCCCACCGCTGCAAAATGTAGGCTACTTCACTCTCCATGAGGCTGAGACCTTATGGTTGCATCCAGGGGCAGCCTAATTGGCAGTTGGTCAGAGTTAGAGACTATAAGCTTAGATTGGCATTGCCTGCACTGCTAAATCGCCTGGGCCCAGCAATCTCACTTGCTCAAGTCAAAGAGGAAAAGAGGACTGGCTCTAAAGATAGAAATCTAAAGTGTTTGTAAATGTTATGTATTTTAAAAACGTTGCAGCAGTGACCGGTGATGTCACACGGTTATCTTTTTGTAAATAACTGATAAATTCATTTCTGGCCTCATTTGTGGGTTTGATAACTTTTGCTTGGCAATCAACAGCTAAATGGGATTGCTCCAAATTGGCTAAAATCAATTTCACGTGAAACAGCAATATTGTATAACATATTAATAGGCTTCTGATAATAATAGTTAGTCACTGTAGGCAATAACAATTTATCTCTATATGAAAACTGTGCAGATAAATATATGAGGGTGTTGGTGCCCATGTGATCAGTAAGAGCAATTGGTCACATGACTCATAAGCAGTTGTAGTTCAACAGAGATGAGCAGTTTCAGGCAAATGTACTGTATGTGAGTGAGACAGTTTTCTCCTTTCCTGTGTTTAGAGAAAAAGACCACTGTATGCCCCCAACAAGGACCAGATGTTCGGATGCTTTTTTTACCTCTCTTAGTGTTTATTGAAGAGTTTTATGGAGAAGACCATCAAGAGGGCAGCCCAGTGAGACAATGACCAGTTTTACAGCCAGGACATGCTGATCAATCTCATCAGATACTCTCCACCTTTTTTGAGAGTCGTAATCCACTTCATGGACATATAACCCTGCACCATCTGGCCAAATTATTGATTGCTGTAAAATGACACATACAAGATTTAAATTACATTGAAAAATCCATGTGCATGCACACTTCCAAGCAGATCTCCCATTATAAATCACAGTCCACCTGGATATGTTTGTAGGTGGATCAGCCTCATATTCTGCCCTCTGCCCACCCACATCCAACCATAAATGGGCCATGCAAAGCCCGTCATGAATGATGATGCACAGAAATAAACCTGCTGATCAATGGCTCTTTATATTGAATCATGGCATTGTGTTCTGTTTATATTCACTGCATGCACAGTATTAGACGATTATTAAATTCTCCATTCTACAATTCTTTAATGCTATTTGATGTCACCTTGGATTCCTACAATTGATAATAACCCTTCTGGTTTGAATGTTTATGGTAAAGTTGATATTAAAGTAACGTGATATTAAGTAAAACTGAATGTGAGAGGCATCATTATATGTATAATGTTTTGATGTTTACAGTCTGGCTTGTGCATGTGGGTATGCATGAGTTTCTGTACAGGTACAGGTTTGCATTTAGTAATCTAGAGTGATATATATAAAATTATTTAGGGCTCTTTGCTATATCACTTAAAATTACATTGGTTAGCAGCCATTATGGTTGAAGTGAACCTGCTTCCATATGCATGTAAGATATTGGTTGGTAGGCTACTCGATACTCAGGAATTCCTATAGGCTGGTAATCTGTTTGTAGGATGCTAAGTGTTGCCTGTGGGACAGCTTCATTACCTCACACATGCACATATACACACGATGCACACAGAGGTATAAATCACTGACATCCCACCCACGTTGCCCCAGGCCATGGAAGCAAGGAAGAGGGGGGATGGAGGGACGTGGGGGTGAATGAGAGAGGGATGGAGGCACAGGAGGATTGTGGGTCATAAAAATAGGCTGTGGGCTGGTCTGTGTGTCTCCTGCAAATCCTTTATCTGATAAGAGAGAAACCTATCAGTTAACTGCAGACTCCCACTCTTTCTCCTCTCGCTCCTTTCATTGGCTCCTCCGCTCCTCCCCCACACAGCCTTCAATCATTACCTCATACCTTGCCCCCTCTGCAGGTTGTTGTCGTATATTCATGTAATGATCTTGTTTTGTAATAACAAGTGCAATGGAGTGGTCTCCTGGTTGTAATTGCCACCACAATGCATGGCCTTCCTTCTCTTCTACCTTTACTAAATGAAACATCAGAACCATGCTTGTCGAATATGACTGACAGAGTAACGAGAGAAGATGTGGAAAAAAAAGATGTGAAGTGAATTTGGTGTTTGGGCACTTAAAGCCACTACATTGCATTGCCATAGATTTCTAAAGGGCCAAGTGGGAACCAGCTATATTGTTCTGCTAAATGAAGCAAGGAACAGCAAATGGTGAAAACCAAGTGATCATTTTCACTCATCACGAACACATGTTTTTAGCATTGATGGAAACAATCTTATTTTTTTATTTGCTGGGAGTCCACCACATTTTTACGTCTCCCTTACTCAACCTTTCTCCTCTCTCCTTTTGCGCCCTGCAGCAGATGCTTAAATCCTCCCTGTCTTTCACAGTTTCCTACCTCTATCTGAAGCTTAAACCAAAGAAGCATCTGGATCTGGGATTTGCAGTCGGAAAACCTCCCGCAATGCTTTGTGCCTTTTTTTCCCCCGGGAGTATCACTTTGAAAAAGCAGCCAGGGACCCATGAGCCCATTCCCCTCTTGAGTTGTGAATTAGACACACTGTTTTTTTTTTCTTCTTTTTTTAGGAAGATTCTCTTGAGAGAGTGGTGCAGTGTCAGTAAGTCAAGTGTCAGTGTGTTTCATTTTTTCATTCATAAAATCGGTTTGTGATAGAGCCATTTCTTCTTTGTTTCTTTAGGTTAAGGGTCATAGGGGACCCTGAGACTCACCGCAGCAAAAGACATACAGAGCTGAGAGGTTAAGAGTTTAAATGCTCTATGGAAATTGTTAGTGTAGCACTAAATTTAAATAATTCATATTCTTTCCCACATTGCTGCACAGTACATGTCCAACTACACACTTCTATTTTCATTTAGAAGACTCATGCATCTTTTGTGCACGAATGAAATGTTTTACACTTTTAGACAAGCCAGATTGAATGAAAAATTTAATAAAGAAGAACATGAACTCATCTTTGGTAAAAAAAAAATCAAAGTGCAGCCTGCAGTGTGTGTGTGTGTGTGTGTGTGTGTGTGTGTGTGTGTGTGTGTGTTTGTGTTACATGTGTGTGCTTGTGTGCTGCTGCTGAGAGTTCTTGTCGTCTGTCAACAGCTGCAAGCAGTCTGTCCAACAGGAACTGTGTAGTCTCTCTTTCTCTCACAGACACACACACACAGACACACTAATGTTCTCTCTTGCTTTGAAGACAGCAGCAGGCTCTGATCCCTGTCGCGTGAACAGTGCCAGTCCAGTGCTCCTCTGGCTTAGGAAGGCTAAACTGCCGCCTGGCCTCTCTGGCTTCGGATAAAATAGGTTGAGGATCAAACTTAACATCCCTTCCTACTGTACTGGCTCGCAGAGGAACCCACTGTTAAATTGGGTCTGTTTTAGAAGAAATGCTGCCATGTCTTGTTGCTGTTGTCACTAGCTGCTGTTTATTTTGTTGGGGAAGCATTCACGCAAAGAGGCCAGGCTGAAACGGATTTATCATTGAAGCAACGAATGCTTGCACAGCCATGAAAATAACATGAATTTCATATTTCACACAAAATGCCATACGATGAAACTGAGAAACAAAGTGGACAATTTCAAATCATTTTAAAGAAACATTTTAACATTAAACATAAAAACTAGTTTTCCAATTAGGAACAGGTTCGCTGCTTTTGAATCAAATGTTTTCTAAGATGTGAGAGAAATTGGGCTCCTTTACCATCTCCAAACGGATGGTGTTAAGATGAGGAGATTTTGGAGAGCCTTTCAGCTTTCCTACAGCTTTATCTTGATCACAGCTACGAGTGAAAGTTCTGTCACTTGTCTGTGACTGGTGGTTTCTTTCTTTTGCCCTATTTTGTAGTAGATTACATCTGCACTTCTCTCCTACACTGAATTCCCTCCTGTCCATATGAGCACTTTGCCAACTAAACCCTGCCAGGGAAGATTTTCTCTGACAGCATCTCGACACTATACATTCCAACTGCTCTGTAAAAGTGATTCAGCACTGACAATGATATTCAGAGTATGTGAAAACTAAATTTGTGACTGCTTCCACATAATGGTCCTAAGATTCAAACACACTTTGAGAATGTGACATAGATACCAACTATACACCAGGCCTCTGAAATTGTGTTACATGGTGAGCCATCTTCACAGGACTGAACACTCTTTCCACACTACACTGTATAAAATGAAACATACAGTGTGTGGACAGGTGCTTACTGTAATCCTGGCTAGGCAGCAGCATATGCCAGATTGTTCTTTTCAGAAAGGGAGCCACAAGAAATCAGAGCAAAGAAGAGCTTAGCTGCCTCTCCTCCCTGTCTTCCCCGTCTTACTCTGGTGCCCTGCTGGTGAGTGACCCAGAAAAAAAGTTTGTCAATCTGCTGTCAGATACAAGATGGATTTCAGTCCAAATAAAGAATTAAGTGTGTCTTCGGCATCGACGTAGATCACTTTCCAAATCAGTTTTTTTTTATTCCAAGAAAAAAAGGAAATGCAGTCATTTTACCTCATTTATTTTTGTATACATTTGGTGAGAATAAGTTTCACTTGGTGGATATGTGGATGAGCAGAATACCCATAATGAATCAGTCATTATTATTGAATAACTAAGGTGACTGAATCCAGTTCTTCTCTTCAGACAGGGCATAGTGTTGTCTGCATTTAGAAGGGCCAGAAACACTGCTTTGCTTTTTCACGGGTCTGACTGAATATTCTTAACATTTCATCTCCCTGAGGATAATTCCTTAGGCATTAGATATACAGATATCTTCTGCACTTTTTATCTTTAAATAATTAATTCTCTGTATCAGCTGGTGAGCTGAGAGTCATGCATGGATATGTATGCGTGTTGGTCTGTTATCTTTGAGACAGGAAGCTCAATGAAGACTCATCGATAGTTTGGACCTATACAGACAGCTCAGCTCAGATGTTGAATGTACAGTATATCTTTACCAGATGCTAGGCTATTCCATGTACTGTATGTGCATTTACACATCTACGTGAGTGCAGAGGTACAGTGTGTGTGTGTGTGTGTGTGTGTGTGTGTGTGTGTGCACACATGCATCTGCAGGCAGCATGTCTAACAGTGTTTAATCTCAGGGAGGGAGCATCCAGAGACCCAATCAAAGAGTCGCTCCACACTTGCTCCCTCACTCTCTCCTTTGTGCTCTGTAATCACAAAGATCTAATTTCTGACACTAAAACATGGTGAGGGTTGAGGTGCTATTCTTGTGGGTCACACTTTGTTTCCTTACTTAAACTTCCTTTCTCTAATGTTTTCTTTTCTTTGCCTCTTTTTAGATTGCTCTCTTCCAAAATGTGAATCCAAACTGGACGGCCCAGGTCAAACCTCAGGTAGGAAAACGTATGCACATATGTCTGTCTTCATCTGTCAAGATTACCAGCTATGTCAGTCTTCAAATTAAAGTTCAGTTTAATGTCAAAAGTCCATCACATTGAATTCTACTTGATAGTGGAAACCAAGGATTTTCATGTTTAGGGAAGCTTCAAAGCTCCGTGAAATGTGTCTTTGTGTTTGGCAACATGAGGCCTGCTGTGGCAGAACAGTGAGGCGGACACATGTAACACTCCAGTAGATAAGACACTGTTTTTGTGTCAAGCTACTGTACTTTATGTATTTGAGCATTCATATGTTTATTAGGAGATGTAGCTGAAACCTCAGGAACGCCATGTACCATGCCCACTTTGAGTAACATGTTATTTTCCATCAAAGCTCTGCTCTGCTGAATCCCATTAGACTCAAGCTCCTCTGTGGCATCAGCTAGCAACGGTGACCTTGTGGGTTCACATCCCTAATACCCCCAGGACATACATACTAGAAAAACCCACCAAGTCACTGTTGTCAGGGTGAGTTTGTTTTTGGGTATGAACGAGGCAGCTAAGTAGCCCATATTAGGGTATGCACATAGATTATCCCAAATGCATGTGGGCCTAGTTTCCTGGCCATAGATTATCATTTAGTTTAATCTCTCTATGACTAAAATGCATTGTAAATATCTAGACCTTTTTCTTCTGGAGACACTAAAAAAGTCTGATTTAAGTAGGAATGGATAAGACCCATGCAGCAATTGTTGTGACCTCTCAACAAACATCAGTTGAGGAGTGTTCCATTTAGCTCTGTGAACCCTGTGTGTTTGAAACAGTTTTGACCTGATGTTTTCCTACTGGGTCGTCAAAGGATGAACATTTTACAATACTTTTCAAAATTTGCTGTCAGACTCACAAATCTTGTGCACAGGCCCTTTGCCCCAAAAAACTTTGAACTTCACCCCTGAGGCTGGCTCACAAAAAAAATTTGAGCTGCAGTGGTGTCTTGCTGTATCATCATTGGAATTGGGCAGAAATTCATCAGCTGCCCACAGTAAATCAGATTAGTAATTGCATTGTACTGACCATTTATGGCTGATTGTTCACTGTCCATTTTCAATTAATCTGAACAAAATTAACTTGCTTTTGACCTGACTTTAGCAAATTATCTGAAGCGTTGCATTGCACCATAAAAATTGCAGTTGTGCAAAGTACTCTCAAAACATGAAGACTGATGTATCTTTCAGTTTGTTATTAACTAATTTGGTACATTCTAAACACGGAGTATGTTGCTAGCCATAACAGAACAGAGCTCCGTGTGTTGCGACATGTGTTACGAAAGTCTTGTTTATGTGGGTTGATAAGTTATAAGGTCTGACATGATATCCTCACATTGAAAAAGATGAAGTGAGGTGAAGAACGCAGGAGACTTGGCATTCCCAGACATGGTCACTAAATCAGACCAGTCTGTTTAACCATTAACTCTGCATTAAGCATCATCATTGTTTCTGTGGTTAGTTGCAACCTATTATAGGATTGGCAATGTTTTAGATGAGTGATTGCACTGTTACTGACTGCTATCAAATCTGTTGCCAAAATAAAGATGCAATATTGGCAATACCAGATAGCTTGCCCAGATTAAGCCATTTACGTAGATATGACTAGAAAGAATATGACTAAAATCTAAACTAAATATGACTTTAAAAAAGGATTGAGGATTGACTTAAGATCAGTGGACCCAAATGAATGATGCATGTTTATGTTTGGTGAAAGTGAACTGAATCTGATGAAATGGTATCCTATATTGCCTAAATACATTGGTCAACAGCACTAGTCTTACTTTCTTGCTCCTGCATTCAGTTGCTTTGTTTGGTTGCATTGTCATATTTATGAAGTAATAGTTGTCGGGGTTTCAGAAGTACTCAACAAAGTAGAATTAACCTGATATGTATGCATAAATTTGAAATTGCACCGTTTCACAATGTCAGAGCTAAAACTGGACTAGCTTTGATCATACATCATTCATGCAATCAGACTAGCTCAAACAGGTTGCACAGCAAAATGTGGCCTACAATCTGGAGGACACAGCATCACAAGTGCCCCAGAACAGTGTTTGCCCTGATATGGATTTACATACTAAAAGACCTTAGAGTAAACACTGGGACTGTTTCCCGGATATTCTGTGGCTCTCAGTCCAGGATAATCTGCAACAGAAGCCAAGTACCTGCTTAGTCAGGATGATTGTGATCTCTTGCTACACCAATAATATTTAGCGTACATACAATGGTGAATTAAATGAGACAAATTTGCTTTCTGAGTCTTGCTGGCTGAAAAAAGCAACATATGAATATTGGGACTTAGATGGAGAGAAAGAAGGACAGGACAAGAGGACCAAAAAGAAAAGTCACAGACGATTGTGATATTGGATTGACTCTTTCCTTTCCTTTCTGCCACATGTTTCTGTTCAGTTTAATGCAGCTGTGAACTCAGTCTCTCATCTCTGCCCATATTGAGCTCACTGTGTGGTTCCTATTGAATTGGACTTTAAATGCTTAACCATGTGCACTGTGGGTAGACAGGCAGGCAGGCATGCTCACTCAGTCATACACACACATACACAGGCACACTCCCAAGCGGCGGAGGAAGTGGTTTTCTCTGGAGTTCATTGGATTTATGTTTTTTTTTATTCTCCCCTGCAGTGGCTGAGGTGGGGATGACTAAACTCTCTATATGATGTGTGTTTGTGGATGTGGTTCTTTGAGACTGAATTTTATTTACTCACACTCTGTTTCCCTCTTTTTTTCTCTTGTTCTGTTGTTTTCTCCTGGCCGTTGTTTGGTTATATTTCCAAAAAGATTGTAGGCAATTACACAAGTTTTTTTTATTGCTTCATTTGTGATTAGCGTCATCCTTTATGTGCAATATGAGCCAAATGGTGCAACAAAAGCTCATTAAAACACTGAAAAACAGGCAGAGGATGCAGAAAAGAAGTAAAGTGAAATGAGTTAAAAGTTGGCTAAAGTTTAAATTGCTCACCCCTGCAGTGTGTGTCTCTGAGACGTGTGTGTTTAATATAAGAATGGCTTAAGGCTTAACTTAGGGGTTGGCTGAGTTACATTTGAACGTGGCTTGCCTAAAACCATTAGAGTAGGCAATTTGCTGTCATCTATGACATGTACATGCAATTGTACAAGTATCACCATAAATTGCAAGGAGGCATGCATTATTATGCAAGTATTGACTATTCACAGTGTCTACAAAGGACTGTGTGATCACAGGTGGCTCATAGTGAATAGTTGTAACACTGTAACAAAAAGGAGTTTGTATAATGGTCTGAGGTTGGCATCAGGGGCAAGTTATGGCCACTGGAATGTATCATTACATCCCAAGATTATCTTGTTCTGATGTTCTTTTATTCATAATTTGATTGCAGCCTGGAAGCTTATTGGTTTCAAAACATTAAGAAATTTCTTCATGACAGCTGAAATTTTGGAAATATTTCTTTTCAGCTTATGCTGGGAGACTCTTTTTCTCTGTCACACACACACACACACATACACAAAGGCTCCCCGTGGTGTCTTAAACGGAGAGAGCTGGACTGAGCATGTTCGTGTGCACCTTTGTGTGTCTCTGTGCATGTGGTTCATTTAGATGTGCATGTGACTGTGTACATCCTGACCCCTGTACGTGCCTTTTTTGCCTCACTTGTGTGTGTGTTTGTGCGGAAGGCCTTAATTGGATCATGCTGTCGAACACTGGCTGTGTTGGTTTTAGGAAAAGCACAGCTTGCATCTTCCAGTCACAGGATATCAACATAATGATATCTGTTGGGCTAAGCGATATATTCCTGTTGCTGCCAATAACAAGACAATCAGCTCCAATGTCTTTATGTCACTGAAAAACAATCTTTGAACAAAGTTTCCATATTCAAAAATTCAAGCTACTTTATTGATGCTATTGCTGCCATACAATCAGGAACTCAAAAATTATGCTGCCATGCATTTAAAATGATGAGAAATGGATTGCCTGTAAATTTTAACAGGTAATGGTAGGTTAATATCTCTGCTATGTCTTAGATTATGAAATGAATAAATGAATGAAATAATGGTAAAATATATTCAAATATAAATTCAGAATCAAATCAAAATAATAAATTCAATAGAAGAATGCATAGAAATTCAACAGCAGTATCTATTTATTTCTGTTAGCCATTTCATAGGCTTGGAATTGGAATCTTAATATCATTAATCATATCACTATTCTGTGTTTGTGACACATTACTCCTTTGTTATGAGTGCATTCAATGTAGTGCTGCTCACCCAGAGTCTTATGTAATTGATGTGTGTGTGTAAGAGAGAGAGACAGAAAGAAATCGACACGACATGTGAGCTAGGATAAGGCCCCAGGAAGAAGAAGTGTAATACACAAATTACACACACATGCACAGGCAAACACCTTCAGTCATGCATCACCACCGACTCCCTGATCAGGTTCACCAATAATGATTATCCTCATCACCATGAGTAGCTGAACCCTGCCGTCCATACACAAACACACATTTAATAGATAAATACACCACCCTGCTTTATGCTAATAGGCTCCATCTGTTGTAAACGGCATTTTCCCTGAAGTCAAGACAGCGTGTGCTCTGCTGCACTGTCAACATTGGACTCTCTGCAGGTTTCATCACACTCTCCACTTTGTGAGACTTGATGTTAATATTCATAATGTGTAATAATCTTTTAGGGATGTTACATGCAGACAACAGTTGGATTAAATGCAGGTGAGCAGTGACATGTAGCTCCCTGCCCCCTCGTTACCTCTTCTTTCGTTCCCCACATCATCACCCCCCCCCATCCTTGTCTTTACCCAGAGAGCACTGATGCATGGGGAAGCAAGGTTCAGCTCCATCACCCATCCAATCGCCATCAACCTCTCCCCCCTGTACATCAGCCAATTACTTGCTAGAGATGGCTGACAGAGGAGGGACTAAGCATGAAGGGTGGGGTGGGGGTGCAGGGTTGTTGTGCGTGTGTGCTGATTACTCCTTGATTCGAGGGATATAAAGGATACTTGGCTGCTCTGGGGACAAGGGAATATTGCTGTGGTGCCACCTCTGTCCTCCATGATGGATGCACTCGCAGTTTTGGATGGTTGTGCTGCAGCAGGAGCAATGCTAATTTATGCAAAAGAAATTATATGAGAAAGATTTTCATTCATTCATTCATTCAAAAGAGGAATGGGGCAGGATGTCGGTCTGTGTGGCAGGATTGTCATATCTGTACAAATACAGAAATGACTCATCATTTCCATGTTAGACCATTATTGATAAAGGTTTGATCTGTAGCAGGAGGCAGTTTGACTGATGCAGTGACATCACAGGGACAAATTAGATACTTATATTATATATATTTAGTGTTACTATTGCTGATACCCCACCCCTTTTGTCCTCAATAATTCTATTGAGATTTAATTTTGCAGTGGAGATTCTGACAGTATGAGAACATATGCCATTTAACTGAGGTGATGAAGTTGTTTAGCTGAAGCAGTCGTGATGATGGAGAAAAACTGTAGGGGTACAGGCTGTGCTTCATATAACCTGCAAGCATTTTTCTAAGAGTGGGAGGTTATGCCATCTCTCATCCTTTGGAAGGTCATGTGTGGATGGAAAGCCTCCTGTGCTTTAATGCTGCATGCTTTTATTGGTCACTTGACTGGCTCGAGTGCCGAGGGAGCGGATACGAGCTGAAGACATGTCCATCCAGATCCTGTCTGCTGGACCTTGTAAGTATGATATGATTTTACAGGGACATTCTGAATTATTTAACAGTAGTTAAGTAGCTGCACAACAACAGTGAGTCTCAACCATGGTTGAGTGACTTTGAAATGCCAGTTGAAATGGCAAAATCTAAATTATTTAATCTATCCATGTTTGTTTGGGTGTTTGGTGTGTGTATATTCACAGCTCATTTTTAAATACCTGCAACATGATTGCATTATCACACTGCATTTTTTAAAAATGAGTATGATCCAACTGCTGCATTTGGTTTCCTCTAAACTTCATTCTATACTCAGAGCTACTTTTCAACAGCAGCACAATTGTGTATTTTTGTTTTGTCAGCTCACCGGTGAATGCACGTGAGTCATGTGGCCTTACTTATTTTCCTTATAAAGGTTTGTGTTTACGGGGTGGACGGGTGGGGTGGGGTGGGGTGGAGTGCCACCACCCAAAGGGGTCGAACAGATGACCTGCCATTAAGTTTTGGATAACGTCATGTTGCCAGAGCAACAGATAAAAGAGAGAAGATGTGAAACTATGATGATGTGTTACAGAGCATTGGTAACTTTGCATTAAAGCTCCTCCATGTGCACTACCTTTTGTTGAACTGTGGCCACAGTGGCCATAAGTGATGCTTACAAGATGATGCTAAAGAAGCTAAAACAGTAGCAAAAGTAGAAAAGAGTCAGAAGTGACTCAGTAATGTCAGTTACGCAACAATATATACAAACTATTAACTAATATTAGCCACCATAAATCAGTCAAACCAGAACAAGTAATGCTGTGGCGTCAAAATCACACAGAGTATTAAATTGAGCAAGAGAGTGTTTTAATGCTTTTAAATTCAACTTGTCACTTGTAAAATGAAGAATGTGTTATTGGATTTAATTGTGTGTACCTTAAGTCATGCAAACAAATTTAATTTCCCAATCTTTTTCCAAAACAGGAGAAAACAAGCTTCATATATTATAACTGGCATCACAGGTTTTAGGCCATATAATCTAAAAAAAAACATTTAGTTTCGCTTAATGTTTTGTCTTCAATCAGTAAGATTCCAAGGCACATTGAATTTGATCACACGGGGTAGCGTGGGCAGTCCAATGAGATGCTCAAAAAGACTGTTTGCTTATAATAAGCAGATTGAGTTCCATTTGACTTATAAATTCAAGAATTGCAGTCTTTAAATGTAGCATCTAGCACAGAGAGAACCCATAAAGCTGGATCTCACTAAGTGAAGAGTCTAAAATTTCATTCATACTGATAATCAGATGTCACATATTAAACAATGAATGAGTTTGAATAGTAAATCTTCAACTAATCTTGTGGCCATTATTGGCTATTGAATGGGATAAAGTTTCAGTAAATTCAGTCCTCACTTTTTGTCACTTATTTCACCTGAAATACAGTGTGTGTATGTATATTAGTGAACTGGAGAGAATTTAAGCAAGGGTTTGTTCCTTTTTTGAGAAGTTTGAAGTGAAACACTCAAGCCCCTTTCCGTAACATAACCATCACTTCTTCACCCTAGGACTGAATGAGTAATTTGCTTGCTCATTTTGACCTCACTTGGTCTATTAAGTGTTAATTTGAATGTTGGAGCTGATGTGGATTTGTTTGCGGCATTAGGTTCACTTTGGGTAATTTTTTCAGGTATGTGGTATGTGGACTGTGGTGAGATAGGGTTTAATTTTAACCTGTACAAAAGCTTGATGTATGACAGGAAAAATAATTCTGTTAATACTGTGCATTTGAAGCAGCTGTCAATTAATGATTTTTGAAGATATGAAGGAAACAAAGAAAAAACTTTCAAAGACAGCTTATTGTATATATAAATAGTAAATCTGCCTGGCCTTGTCTCATATTGTGGAAACTATTGAACTCACTTGTTAGTCTTTCAAGACATAAGTAGTGTCATCCCTCAGGGTAAGCAGGTTATACCAACATAAAATCAGCTGCAGATGCCTTTGCAGCCCAGTTGCCATGATCGCTTCATAAGGTGTTTTGAAGATGACGTCACTGCTAGCACTCTTTTAAGCTATGCATTGTACAAACTGCTTGTTTTTCTAGGCCTCCAGCACTAGACCTGCATCCTATACTGCATCCTATAGGGCCAGAGGATGATGAAGTGAGAAAATAATCCATTGTTCTCTCTACTTCCTATTGACATCCTGAGAGAAGGTTTTTTCTCTTGTGCAGACTGTGAGCAATGATCCTCTTGGTCATGAAAAAGTGTAGTGACCCATAAGCATTTAATATTTAAGCAGCTCATCAATATGAATTCATCTGCAGCTGGATGACAGGAATATGAGGGTCAGGAATGTTAGGATTGGATTGCTATTACTTGCCTCTCATCTTCAATATTAGGGAGACAAGGTCTAAGATAATGTTGATGCTGTGGCAATGCTTGATTCTCAGAGCACATACACAGTTAACAATGATGAGCTACCCAATCCAAATATCTTTTTCCGCTTCATTTTCCCTCTCAAGTGTTTGACATTGCTGTTGATCCAATGTCTAATGTGACTGATTGATGAGTGGTCAGTGTTCTTAACTGGATTTGCTGAACCAGACACAGGGATTTCATTTGTGAATCTGATTCAGTTTTAAATGAAAATAGTGGATGTGTTGTTGTTTTTCTTGCATGACCAAAAAGCAGCCACTGTAACCAAATGCTCATGCTACTGTCAGAAATGTCAGTAACTTTTTTAAAAAAAATTTTTGACAGTAATGTGTATGTAATGTTGTTGATTATGAAAATTTTGAAAAGACGTGGGGTTAAAGAATATTGAAGAAGAATATTGGGGGGGGGTTGCTGGATTTGGTCTGCCAGCATCCTGGATGCTACATTCATGTTTTCCTGCAGATTGTGGTTTTTATCTGCCCATGGATACTGTTTTACTGACAAGAGTATGTAGTGACCCCTACTGCACGAGACAAAGAGTGCAGGGTTTGTACTTACCCGCCCTTCCGCTTTCCCTCTTTCTTCTGTCATTCTATGCTATTTGTCATTTTTTTAGTAATATATTTATAGTACACAGCTGTCACAGTCATTTGTGCTACCCATAGAAAAATCATGCAGATAAGAGCAGAAGTATGGCATGATTATGTATGGTATCCTATACATACGCAGTCAGGGTGGAGACTGGTTTCAGATGTGGTTCTGTGTTGTTTGCTTGGAACTGAAGCCTCAAAGTCATATGAAGACCTACAATTAAATGGCTGAAAGAGAGCATCCTAAATTGGGAGCAGACAAAAACCAGTCTGAATTGATGTTTGTCTCTCTCTTTTCTCTGTGCCTGTTACTACTTATCTTTTTTTTCCTCACCTTTATTTTTTCCCCTGTCCCTCTCAGCCCACCTTCCCCCTCCCCCAGCTCCCACCACGCCACTTTTTTTGCCTGGATGGTTTGAAACTGAGACACTCAGGGCCTTGATGTGTAAAAATAACTAGATTAGTGATTATGTTTGGTATTGCTCAACAGTCTGTATTGGTGTGAAATATTTTCCTGTTTAGAAACACTGTAAATCAACTGGCATGTTGCAAACATACTTCCAACGTGAGCACAGCTTATTGACTTCTTTATTCATTGTTTTGGCCCTGCAAAGTATAATTTAGTGCACACACAAATGAGTGAGCAGTACTCCAGGGCACGTGAAGTTTCACTGTCCTTAAAGCAGAGGACAAATGTAAATTCTCTGCTCCTCTTAGTGACCTCTCTGTTAGGGTGCTTGTGCACACATGTATGGGGGGTATCTGTGTATATAAGTCAGATATTCCATCAGATGGTGCCCTGTTTACTTAAGCCAGTTGTTTTCAGAGCTGTAAAAACAGTGGATAGCCATGGGATATACTCACTGCCTCCTGGCTTGGAGACAGGCCATGGAGCCATAGCCTGTAGTGTGTGTGTACTCAAAAGGACATCGGTCTTTGTTGAGGACAAGTCTAGTGAAAATCTATTCATAGAGGAATGGAGGGACAGGGGGCAAGCAAAGAGGAGAGATGAGGATAGGGCGGGTCGGATTGGAAGTTCAGGAGTGGTTTAGGGATTTGAGGGGCGAGAAAATGAAAAATAAAGGAAAGACAAGAGCAGAGGGTGAGATGTTGGAGGCAAGCAGAGAACAGATGAAGTGCAGGGGATGACAGGTGAGGAGAAAGTGATGAATATGTACACTACCAGCTCATAAACAATGCATACAGACAGTCTCTGGACACACGCATTAAAGCATTCAGAGACAGAACAGCTGAAGGCCTGTGCCTGTGTGTGTCTTTTTTGTCACTTTTTGTGTGTCTTCCTTTGGGAAGTGGCTCTGATGGCTGATCGTGTAAACAGGAACCTTTCTGCTTTTAGCAGGCTGGAAGCTCTACAGGTGCGCACACACACACACACACACACATTGTCAGAGTAAAACAGTTGGATTCAGTTTCTGATAGTTTGGTCTGTTTGCTGGGTTTGTTTCCCTGTTTATCATTCAACCCCTTGCTTGAGGCATTCATTACAGACACTGTTTATGGAAAAGAATTGACAAAAAGATGGCAGGGATTTTTGCAGCTCTTGAATGCTCCGTGCACATACTTTATGTGAGGTGTTGTTTTTTCTTGCTTCTTCATTCCAACAGCAACTGAAAATAAAATAAGTCACTGCTGGATTATTTTAACAACCATATTTACTCATTCCACACAATCTGCAAAGTCACAGACATGCCTGAAGTATAGATTCCAGCTTCAGCTTCAGCTTCGCAGCACTTGTTTTAATGATCTGTGTTATAAGTTGATCACGTGTTAATTGTGAGTTTTGTCCCTGAGCTTTGTGGTAGTAAATAATCCTATTATCAGAGCTCAGCTGTTGCTCTGTTAATGCTGCTGTCAGCCGAGGTCACAGTTTGGCTGACAAGACAGTTTTGCTGTCAAATGGGCTAATGTTTCTTCATGTTTTCTTGCAATGTCTTATTTTGTATTATGTCTTCTTTTGTGGGTGCCAGTGCATCATATTTCCTTTTAATCTTCTCTGTTTATTTTGTATCATAAGACTTTCTTTCTCTAATGCTTCAAAGAGGTTTTAATTAAATTTGTGTTTATTTGGGCAAAGTAAAATGTGAAAATCTTTCCACCAACTACCTTTGTGTGATTTATAAAAGAAACTGTTGGTAACAAGATGACATATTTAACTTAGCACGAGTAACACTCTGCTTTCCAAACAAGGCATGTGTTTGTTTTTAATGAATGCTTGCATCACATGTGCATCCTGTGTTGTTTTTATGCTGTGGGGGTGTGGCTTGTAGTAAGGGCCCCTTGCCTGGACTCCTCCAGACCTCTGCATGTTGATTGGTCGACATAAGCAGAACCGGTGTGTATATTTGAAAAATCTGTCTCTGTCTTGTCTTCCCTTTTTATGCAATAGTTTTTATTTATTTACTCTGGCATTCTCTTGTAAAATATGTCCAAAATTGAAAGTGCTCATACAAACAGGTGGTTGGAAACAAATCTTCCCTCTCTCCTTCTCTCTTCGTCCCTCTCTCACTCTGACGACATCCAATCTGCTTTGGTCTCTCTCCTTCCTCTTTCCCTGTCGTCTTTTCTTCTGTTGTTGTTGTTAACAGTTTACCATACAAGCACATACTCTCTCATCTCTCTCTCTCTCTCTCTGTCAGTTCTGCACCCCTCCTGTCAAGTTTTATTTGGTCTGCTGTGGTTTATTGGCTGGGTTTTGTTGTGCAGCGGGACAGTCAGAGCGTGGTTTTGTCAGAGGAAGCTGATGAATGATGTTCCGTGAGCCGTACAAAGGCATCCTCCTCTCTACTTCATTGATGTGTTGATGTGACTCAGCTGGCTGCCCAGTGAGTTTGTGCTGTATACTGTTGTGGGCTTACAAGCCTACAGATGCACATGGATGATCAGCAGTGAAAAGGGCTTTTCTTTTTTTTAATAGTGTTGATCCATCTCACAATCACTGCTTCTCTCCTGGTCTGTCAACCCTCCTTTATCCTCTCGCTCTCTGTGCCACAGTGGCAGTACGGAGGACACAGAGACGAGCTTTTCTGAATGCCACAGCGGGCCACATTGTTTTAGTGAAAAGAATAGTACGGTCCTCTCTGGGGAATTCCCTTTTTGTTAATTAAGGTCTTATAGTAAATACAATAATGTACTATGTTAAATATAAATTATAGAGTAGAAAAGTGGATGATTAAAAGCCTTTTTTCTACATCATTTTTTCATATTTCTAGAACGTTGTGTGCATTATGTGTGTGTGCATAATTGCATTATGCCTGTTTGCTGCAAGGGGTGTACTTTTTCTTTTTACTTCAAAAATGTCCCTATTACCCAAACTTTTGCATACAAAAGTCATTTTAACACCAATTTTATAACAAACATGCAGCAGGGCATCTACTGCTGCTATGAGCTGACCTACGGCACAGTCTCTGACCTGTATTTATGTATATCCTTGTTACAGCTGACACCCTCACCAGCCCCTGTCTCTCTCTGAGAGGTGTCAATCCCGCTCAGTTATTTATTCCGACAGGATCAGTCAGATATGTGACCTAGCTTGCCTGCACACACATGCAGCAGGACAGACCTCACTTTCAGCTCACAGAGACAACAGAAGGCTCTCAGCTCTTGCAAGCTGAGATGAGGCATGACCACCATCAACTAAACGCATTTAGCTCACAGCAGTGGTGTGCCTGCATGTATACAACTATTTGACTATTTTTCACTTCCAAATGTACAGAGGAAATCTTTCCTTCTGCCTCAGGGATGTAATATTTCTTACAAGTTGCAGTATCTAACCAACAGGATTATTGCTTTGTGCCACCTCTGTACTGTTTGGATGGTCATCTTTGACACTGAACATGGCCAGTCTGACCATGTTGTTCCGTTTCCACTACATGGGCTTTCTCAGGGACAGGAAAGGTCGGCTGACTGCGGATCCATGTCACACAGCAGACAACATTGGTAGGTGGTCCAAGAAAGTGCTGTGGAGGAAAGAGTATATGAAAATGAGAATGGCGATTTCCATGTTCATGTTTTTCAGATGTTTTTGATTGTATTTGCATCTCCTACACAAAATAATGTGTTGACTTCTTTCCTTGACTTCTTTTGGCCTTGCTTTTGAGCTCCATACATTGTGAAACCCATTTTAGAGCTTATCAGAGCTTTTTTTCACTATTTGAAAAAATAAGGATAATCACTGCATGACTTTTTCCTTTTTCCTTTGAGATACAACAAAGAAGCTTAATTTCCCTTGTAGAGTAAACAGCAAATGAGCTCTTTGTTTCATTTCCTCTGCTAAAAAGATTTTGGCAAGCAGCTGTTTCATGATAGTGGATATGCATGAGTAATCAAATTTAGCCATGTTCATTAAAGGGGGATGCACTAGGATAATTGGTCTCACTATTATGCACAGATGAAGATGTTGTATGAGACGTTGTATGTTTCTGTGCTTTACTGACGTCAAGATGGCATAAAGGCTTTACACGTGATTATAAATGATATAAACAATTCTGAAAAGTATTGAGTCAGATGACTGACTCAAAACTTCTTTTAATAAACTAGTTGCATTTACTGTTCAGTGCATGTCTCATTAGGTAGGTTTCGGCTCTTGATGAACACATTTGTAAAGATGATAAGGATCAGGGACAAGGATCCTTAGGTGCTCCGATACAAAAGCTCACAGTGACCAGCAGAGTCTAAGTGTTAGAGAGAAGATTACAACCAATCATTATTAAAGCCTATTTCACCTGCAAATCCACCAGTGACAACTGTTTGGCTGGCTTAACTTTTTTCCTCTGAGAAGCTAGCAGGGCACATGGGGAGGGGAGAAACCGTTTAATGCAAAGCAGCACTTGTTTCTAAATCTTGTTTTGGGGAGGGGTTAGTGACAGGAGGGGGACATGGCAAAGAAAAGCCAGTTGGTGAAGACAAAAAGGAGCTGGCAGTGCCTTTGGCTTTCTGTGCCTCAATGGGTGGCAGGGCGTTGGCTATTACTGTATATGGCACAGCTGCTGTTCAGTTGCTGCAGGGTCATACTACGGTTGGGATGGTTAGAAAACGAGACTGGGGGATGATAGACCTGTGTAAGTTGTAGTGTAGGCTAAGACTGATCGGGACGGTTTGGTGCTGGTTTTGGTTTACAATGGCAGTGCTGGATAACCACAGCTGGCAGTACGCCCAGGCTGGAAAAACCCTGATCAGACTCTCAGGTATAGTATCATCAATCATAAATGTATTCTATTAGGATTATCTTGAGCTCTATTTGTTTTGATTCCTAACTATAAAAGTATTAAGACAGGGTCACAACATGAACCAGTACCAGTACAATTGAAATGTCTGCAGTCAGAAAGGGAAATTAATTAATTTATTATTAACTAATGTCAGTGTTAATTAAATTGTTTAATGTCAAGAATGTAATTTCACCTCATAAAGTTTTGTCATTGTTTTTAAATATTGTTTATAATGTAATATTATTTCATGATTTTTTTTATTTAAGTCATTTAAATACTAAATGCAGACATCATAAATGAGAATGTAGTCATATCTTCATCACGTTGTAATTTATTTTGTTTTGAATGTGAGTTTATAGTTTAGGCAGAAGCAGGGATGCAAATGGGCCAAGTAAAAAGACAAACAAACCCAATCACACTTTGCTGCTTTCTGAACTTAACTGTAGAACAACCTCTTGGTTTTTACCAGTTTTGTTTCTGACAACCCGTTGTGGACACAATATTATTGGGTTGAATATTACAGAAAGGTAACATGGCACAGCAGCTTACGGCATATTTACAGTGAATGTTTTTCCAGAGTTTTTATATATATGTATTTTACATTCTTTGTATTCGGTAATGGCCTTTATCTTTTGTCTCCTAGAAAAGCAGAAAAATAAATGTGATATAGCTTCTTTTGCTTCGGGTTTGCATAATAGAAAGTTGTGAGTGTTATTTGTCAAGAGTTTGAACATTAATGTTTTCATTTATGGTCTTTTTAGTATCAGTAGTCCATGTTTGGATGGTAATCTTGGCACTGTGGTTAATAACTAATACAGTATGGCATCAGCCTAAAAAGCAATGGGAGAGCAACTGATTGGATAACTGGATAACGTTGGGAATGTGTTTATATTTACAAGAATTTAGGGGAAGTTTCTGGGAAGTGAAGGGAACAAGATAGGCCACTACTGAACACACACACTGCTTAACTCATTTCAACCCTCGTGCTGAAGCTGTCCTGTTTTAGTGAGTATATGGGTCATTCTGCTTAGCTTGTGCTGTGCTGTATAGACAAAAACAGTTTTATCTACAGTAGGATATATATATATATATATAAAGGCAATGGCTAATTGTGGGATACATTGCAGCTTTTGGTTACTGAACCTTAAGAACGTAAAAAAATGACCATGCTTGAGCAGTTTTTGAGCCTGCTAGCCATGCTGCAGCAGTGCCAGGTGTTTAAAGGGGTCAACCAGGACATAGGCCTTAAGCACAGGTGTGCCCATGTAGATGGTAAACAAGTCCACTGCAAAAACTCATTTCTCAAATAAGGGGGGAAATACATAAAATGAGGGAAATATATACAGTCGTCCTCAAAATTATTCATACCCTTGCTAAATTGTGTGATTTTTGCATATTGTCATGAAATGAACGCATGTTTTCAAATTTATGCATCAGTTATATGTGACCAACAATTGAAAGAATGACAACAATACAAAATTCAAACAAAATATTTATTTCTGGGGTATTGTATTATTGGACTCCCAAAAAATGCCACGTTCAAAATTATTCATACCCTAATCCATTGTCTTTATTTAATAGTCAATGGCATAGCCATTATTCTTTATGACTGCTTCCAGACGATTCTTGTATGTGTCCACAAGCTTCCTGCATGTCTCCTGTGGGATGTTGGCCCACTCTTCTTTGGCAAATGCCTCAAGCTGAGTCAGGTTAGTTGGTTTCCTCGCCCTCACCCTGGTCTTCAAGTAATGCCACAAGTTTTCAATGGGGTTCAGGTCCGGACTCTGACTTGGCCATTCCAGGACATTGACATCATTGTCCTTGAACCATTTCTTCACTATCTTGGCAGTGTGTTTAGGATCATTGTCGTTTTGGTAAATCCAGTTGTGGCCAAGCTGGAGTTTCACAGCAGATTCCTTCACATTTTCATCAAGTATCCTTATGTAATCCTCCTTTTTCATGATGCCTTGGACCTTGACAAGATTCCCTGTGCCACTGGAGGAGAAACATCCCCATAGCATTAAGCTTCCACCACCACACTTGACAGTGGGCACAGTGTTCTTTGGTCTATAGGCTTCTCCTTTCTTCCTCCAGACATATTGAGCATCCATATGGCCAAATAACTCCAACTTTGTCTCATCAGACCACAGGATGGTGGACCAAAAGCTGGGATCTTGTTTCAGATGGCGTCTACAAAAGGCCAGGCGAGCTACCAGATGTTTCTTCGTGAGCAACGGTGTTTTCCGAGGTGTACGTCCATGGAGACCTCCTCTATGCAAGACTCGCTCAATGGTGGACCTTGATACCTTTGTCCCTGTCTGGTCAAGCATTTCAACTAGAGCCTTGGTTGTGGTCTGTGGGTTGGTGTTGACCTCTCTGCAGATTTTCCTAGCAAGTTTGGGGAAACCTTACGCTTCCGACCACGCCCACTGAGGTTTTTAACAGTGTTGAACCTCTTGTGCTTGTTGATGATGCTCTGGACAGTTGAAACAGGGACATCATACTGCTTGGAAATGGCCTTGTAACCCTTTCCTTCACTGTGGGTACGAACAAGACGCTGCCGTGGGTCTTCGCTGAGCTCTTTCTTCTTGACCATGATGACCAGGAATTGAGAATGATCTGAACACTTTTCCCTATTTATACTCTTCTGGAAAGATGTCTTTTTTTGCTTTAACATTTGGTCAACAATTTTAAATAAAGGGTTTTATTCCACTGTGACATCTTGGACAAAAATTACCACATTTGGCACATTTTTGTTTAAATGTTGTCAGGGGTATGAATAATTTTGAACATGGCATTTTTTTGGGATTGCATCAATACAATACCCCAGACATAAATATTTTTTTGCATTTTGTATTGTTGTCATTCTTGCAATTGTTGGTCACATATAACTGATGCATAAATTTGAAAACATGCGTTCATTTCATGACAATATGCAAAAATCACACAATTTAGCAAGGGTATGAATAATTTTGAGGACGACTGTATATCCCAAGACCTCGGATAAAACCAAGATGTTATTTGTGATGACTGTCCCATTAGTCTACCTACTTTGTCATTTGGAACAAGTTAACCTTTTGTCTGTCCCTTTCATTTTTATGCTTAGATCAATCGAAAAGTTCACTGTCTGGCTTGTAAAATGCTAAGTATCAATTCACTGTGCTTTTATCATGCCCTAATACACACTGCTCAGGGAAAAGAAAACCTGTCATCCACTGGATGACCCATCCAACTTTCAAAGAAACTTTCAGACTCCGTACACACACAGACACTGTAGATGTCCCATTTTTTGTCACCCCGGGAGAATTGTTACTATAGTCCTACTGTATAAGAGCTGGAGAGATACAGAATGGAGCTGCGGCAAGTTGGTAATGACAGGAAGACAAGTGTTTCCAATCAAAAGGTTGTTACCGTCGCCCTGACACTGCCAGAAAGGCCCAGTGTTTGTCAGAATTGCTGACTGTTGCTGCAGCATCCACTCACATTTTGTCATTCTTTCAAATGTAGTCATGTTGCAGTGTGTGGACAGAAACTCCACAAAAAAGACAGCATTAACTGGCAAGTGGCACAGAGGGTTGCCAGTAGTGAGGCTTAGGAGAACACTAGTATGTTGGAAATCAATAGAGTGGATGGGGGGGGTACAGAGCTGTTATTCATTTAAGAAAAGAGAAAAGAGGATATTTGTCAATAATACAAAGAGCGAGGGTATTTGCTCGGTTGTGGCTCAGTGAGGCGAAAGGAAAACAGCTGCAGTGCCATAAGACGAAAACATACAACACTTACATGCAGTTACATTTGTGCAGCATGCATTAATCTTTGGGCTGTATGTGTGTTTGTATGTGTATACTTCATCTCATCATCCTTTCTGCTTTACTACATTCATGTTTAAACATTATTAGTGTGTGAGCACATAAATATGAGCACATGAGTTCATTATAGAGCAGTGAAACTGCTCTGATTGTGCCCCTTTCACACACAGTGAGTGTGCATGTGAAGGCCATTTCCTTGAGCTGACTCGCACAAGACTGCTGACCATTGTTGATATTAGCATTGCCCTTAAGCTGCTCACTGTAGTAAATGAGAACAGGGTGAACATGATTTTCATTTGCTTTCTTTTCTCTGGTCTGCTCTGTATGAAGAGTTGTTCATTCAGAGAGCTCTTAAATCTGTGGGATGTATGAAGACGAAGATATGTTTGTTTCATGAGTTCATTCCCTTAGGTTTCACTTTTCTTATGCTCTATTATGATTTTTTATATGCTTCACATCATGGTCAAGGATTATATTCAGGTTCTTTGTTTTGAGCCAAAGTATAGAAATATGGGTAGCAATGGCCTGAGCCAACAAAAATAAAATGTCTTATTGTGTTATAACAGTGAGGTACTTGTACAGTTTGTTTCCCAGTTATATTGTTGTAGCACAGTGTATGTTGGCCTGTTCCCAGTGCCCACTTTTGTGTTTGATCATGGCTAGTACCGATGTTGATGACCCAATCAGTACAGTCAACAAAAAATTATCAAAAACAACTATGATTATTGATTAATGCTTTAAGTCGAGTAAAAAATGCCTATTGTTGCAGCTGTGAAGTGTGAAGTGTTACAGCTTCAATTTGTCGACATATCGTCACAGCTCTTATCATGTCATTAACCTATAAAAAATATAAAACGGCGGTGCAAAGGCTCCAACAAATTGCAGGAAAAAACAAATAAAATCAGTTCTACTGTGGTGGGACAGGGCTGTTTTAGCTGAGGGCACCACACTGCTGTTACAGATTGAACATTAAAGCACAATGCCTGAGTCGTACCATGAGATTGGGTTTTGTTTCCTACCCGTCCCATTTGTTATGACTTATTCATATAGCTTTTTTCACTGTGCTTATGGGTTATAGCCAGGTCAAGGGGTTGCGGTAGGAGCAAAGTGTTATTTTTGCTGTAAGCCACACTGTAACAACAATATGAGAAACCCAATGAAAGTTGAGTTCGCCACAGTCCCCAGGCTCCCTGCCAGCTCCGGCTGAAGGTCATAGAACTGGAGTAGGCTGCTAGACGTGCCTTTGTATCTGAGGGAGGTGTAGAAATACTCCATCCGACTGTATGTATGTCTGTCTGTGAGGTGAAGTGAGGAAAGTAAATAAATAAAAAAGATACACAGTTGAAGAATGGGAAGAGAGAATAAGAGAGAGAAATAGTAAGAGTGTCTCTCCATTGTTTATCTTATCACTCCGTTGCACCAGGGCAACACACGCTTGCTGTTATTCTAGTAGAGATTGTCACACAGGGGACATGACATACAGCCTGCTTCTAACGGCCTGTCATCTAGACTCGGCGAAACACTCATATTCCCCACAACATGAAGGGCAATGGCAGCCTGACACCCATACACACTAGGGGCTTAAGCAGAAATAGCACCCAACATGGCATCTTCACATGGCAGATACATGATGAGGTTAGATTCTGTGAATAGATAAAAACAAGCTGTAGTTACAGGCCTCAAAGCTGTTTAGTTATTTAAGCATCTTTGGTGAAATGGCTCAACAATTATAATTACAGGTCAACATTAAAATGTGGAAGTGTTTACATTGAGTGACTGCAGAGAATTTTTTGATTGTTATGACAGCATTATTATTATGTTTGAACTTTAGAGTGTAACTCAAAGAGCTGTTATTGGCTTGTTTTAACTCCCAGGTGACATGGATTTTTGTAAAATAATCAGCTCGACTTTTCTCCACCTCTGGAAAAACTCCTTTACTTTTTATCCAACCACTTCTGTCGAACAAAGTTGAGTCGAGCACAAACACAAAGAAAATACCGCAAATACAAGTCTGGCTGGTGTCATGCTATGAACGTCAGCTGTGGACACCACGACCACAGCCACGCCTAGAAAACATGGTGGCAGACGTTCATGAGGCATTTCCTGGAGGGCGCTTGTGTTCCTTTCCCCAGAAAGATTGTGAGTAGATTTTTGTGGATGTGCTGTGGCCTGTGTCCTGCTTTCTGACTGGGTTCTGTTAAGTTTTACCCCAAAAGAAGATAAAGTGGCACATCCCTCTCTCCAAGGCAACACTATTCTTAGAGCCCTGGAAACGGTGTCAGTCACGCTGCTGCACAGTGAAACACAGGTCAGAGCATACACACACACTCACACACACAACATGTTCCTGCAAAGGCAGAAGCATAGTAGACACTCTGAAATGCACATATGTCTTAGTATGTTAATAGCCTGGTAGCAGAACAGTTCTATCACACTGCCGTTAGTATGTCACAGATAAATATCTTGAATCTTGAATCTTAAACAGACTCAAGAATCAGAGAGGGATAGAAGCACGCACACACACACACACACACACACACAGGCCCTCATACAGTAAGACTGACGCATACAACCCTCTATCTCGAGCACAGCACTGACTAAACAAGTTTGCTCCCACACTACCTCCGTTTCTTTACTGTTCCCAAAAGCTCCCCACATTGTAAGCTGATCCAAGTCAGGCCAGACTGAGCCAAACCAGGCCGTGCAGTGTGACAAATGCCTCCCAGTTCTCTCTTTTGACACAAACTCACAGTAAGGTTCACATACTGGGCTCTGACCCAGAACCGAAATATGAAAGAGCCATCTGAAATCCATCACAGTCACGTGTCCTGTGAATCTCATATAGCAGACACTAAATTCTAAAGGGGCTCACTCTTATACAGCTGTAATTTGAAATAAATGATGAGACCACATTTGCTGCATTGATGCTGTGAAATATTGCAGAGTGGTCAAGTGCTAGGTGCACAGCATTGCTGCTGCTCTGAACCTCTGGATCTCACCACAGTTACCCTCACTGACAACTGGAATGTGTGTTATCAGGTTCATGCTGAAGCTGTCAGGACAACAGCCAGGGGAAATGTGCTGTAGAATTTCTGCAGTATTATGTAGCAGACCCGGTCTGTTCTGCTGTTCAACACATACAACCTAGCTTGTAATTGCTCTGAGTTGGAGGTTATGGGGTTATGAGCCAGAGGACTGGGCATCATGCGGCGCGCCAGGCTGTGCAGATGCACCATGCACAGTCAAGCCTGTGGTCCCAAAGATTGGAAACAAAGGGACTGGTGCTGTGAACTGATGCTGTCTGTTCTGCAGTGCTGTGGAAAGATGACACAAATATGCAATTGAGTTCATTTTGGGTGTTATGAGTTGGGGTTAAAATGATTTTACATGAAAGTGAAGAAACCGTGTTTATTCCTGCTCAAGTTGCATTTTTGGTCAGGGGGTTTATAAACCATCTCCATTCTGTTCTAAACTTAGCACATTCATTCCCTATTACAACTCATTATAGCCCTCAAGAAAAAAGTCTACAGCTCAGTTTGGATTCCAAAAGATGGAGGATGTCTTCAGTCTGTGGTGTAAAGAGTTGGTACAAGGCACACACACTTTCTGCTCTGTAGTAATGTGTTCAGATCAGCATGTGAGTGTTTCCAGCCGACAACGAAAGGGGCAAAAAGAAATGGATTGGCACACTTTCTGTGCTGTGTCCTGTTGTACTGCCTCTGCAATTTAAGGATTTAGAGCACAATCCTTGTTGAGTTCTAAAGACAAGAAGAAGGCTTGAGCGGATTGTATCTGTGTCGCTGCCTCTGCTTTCTACATTCACGCAGAGAAGCAGGAGTTAAAAACACAGTGTACTCGCTGCTCAAGCTGCATGTGCAATATTCTCACGGTGACTTTGCAAAACCATAGACTGAGAAATTGTTTTAAAACCAAGCATGAAACCATTCACTCTCATGTATAGGCTTAGTCATTCTGGGTCTTCAATGAAAGCTACAATTTTGCAGTTTTACCTCCGTCTTCTGTGGTTGTGTGTTTTGCTAAAAACTGCTAAACTGAAAGGGTTGACTGACCTTTGAGCAGCATAAAAAGCACATAATTAGACACCATCACTGAGCAGACAAAGTTTGCATTATTACTAAGTGGGTAAACTGTAACTCTGATTTACATGCAAGCACATGACTGGTTAAACCCTGACAGTGTATCTAATGCCCATGACTGTGCAAATGAAACATAGCCTATGTTTTTCTTTTTTTGTCTGTTTCCCTTTGCGAGACAAGAGGAGAAAAATATAGTTAATTTGTGACTTCTTCCACTGTTTGGCCACTGAATTCTTATTGCATATGTATTAAATGAAACAAAAAAGTTCTGGAGGTATAACTCATTAAACAAAATTCCCAGCACCCTGGTTGCAATGCAGATGACAAATTCTTAAGTTAAGGCTCTTTTATGATAAGCTTCATTGGCCAAAAGCAAGAGCATTATTATTTACACTGCATTATGTTTTGTCAAGTCAGCCTAGGAGTAAAGAGTACACCACAGGACTGGTTGGATTTATGCACAGTATGTCTCCATCACTAAATGTACAGGGAGAGATCAGTGACACATATGTGTGTGTCTGCCTGTTGACACGTGTGTCATCGATGACAGACACTCCTGCATTGCTAATTGTGTATCTAAATGATTTACTACCTGTTGGGTGTGTGGTTGATCATCTTGCAGTCATCACCTTATCTTTCTTGTCATCATGTAGATATGCAAGGATAGATGTGTCACGCAAGCACTGAGAGGAGAAGACTTCAAGCTTTTCTTCCCTATTTTCCTAGATAATAATTAGCACTGTAAAAATCTTATTTCTTGGATGACTACCACACATTTTACAGGGCACTGAGTGCAGGACGCCAGTAAAATGGATTGCTCTTGGTATGAGTGTGTTATGAGCAAGCAAGTCTGTGATTGAAAAGCTTTATTTCATGCTCGGCAGACTTGCAAATGAGGGGTTTTGTGTAGTGTAGAGAGGAGATTGTCATGTTTGCCTGTGTGTCCTGGTGTTCTGGCCTGCTGGTGTGTGAAGTGAGAGGCGATGATGGGATTTCATGAATCACCATTTGTAAGGGTAATACTTCTGTGGGATATTGTATGGGTTATTGCTGCATATAAGGATGACTAAAATTAGGACAGGCTTTGGGGTTGTATATGTGCTTGGAGCACTGTGCCTATTTTACTGTCTTGACATCAACCATAAATAATGGCCCACCATACAATGGAGGCAAGTTCCTCATCACCAGCAACTTTTAACATTTTCGCTGCTTTCCATGTTTTTCATGGCTATACAACACTGTGAAACTTCCATTCTGATTTCTTCAAATTCCAGGGTTACGGCATTAAGATAAATAGCCTGCATGACAGTCTCATCTGTTTCTAGCTTAGGTGTCAAACTACTTTTTCAGCAGGGCCTTATAACAGAGGTCAGTGTTGGCTCTTAGCCAGTGCCAGTATCTTACATAAACCACCACAGAGAGGAATGTGTCTGGGCACACTTCACAGGAAACACACACACACACACACACACACGTGCTAACACACAGTATTGTTTCTATTTGCTCGCACCCTGTAGAGCTGATGTTCACTGTGCACACTATATACACACATACTCTGAAGTCTACGTCACTTTTTTCAACGTCTTCCAGGTGAATGTCACGTTCAGTCTTCTTACGGTGTCCTCTGTGAGTGGGAGACTGATGGGGGGAGATTGGGTGAGAAACAGGTGCAGCAGGTTATAAAGAGACAGTAGTCAGCAGAGGGGAGAGATCGTCAAGTGTGGCTTCGCAAAAGAATGCCCCCCTCTCACTGTCTTCCCCTCAGCATGGAAGAAGGAGAACAAAAGCACTGTTGCTAATTCTCATCTGATTATGATATTATCTGTGAGTCAGGTTGTGTCCAGTCCGTCCACTTCCCGCAGCGAGCTAATGTGCTGTCATCCAGGCCTGACTTCTACTTCTAACTCCCTCAGACTGTGAATGAAATCGATATTACAGGAGCCATTAAAACCTGTAGGAGTTATTTAGCGTCTGTATGATTATGTCTCCCCGGACACTGCAGTTCTGTCTGTACCCATATTCTTCTCCGTGCAATTGAATCAGCCTGAGCTTTTTGTTTTTGTCATTTCTGACTGCATACTCTGCACTCTGGACTCTGTCCCTTTCCACCGCAGTCTGCCTTTTAGTCATTTGTCTTATCCATTTGTCTTTGTAACTGCTGGTCCTTCCATCTATCTGTCTTCCTGTCACTCTCTATCATCACATTGCATTCTGCCACATCTTTTTTTTCCTTCACATCTTCAGGTTGTAACTTATTTGCAAACTGTAAGACACTGCCATAGGTTTAATGATACTCATGTTGACAAATGTCTTCATTTTACTATTTTGCACCCTTAGGCTGTGGGCTACAAAAGAATGCAATTTTGAATGTGAATATACACTAATAATTATTAGCTCCTGATGGAGGTTATGGCTTCTGTTGTCATGAAAAATGAATTGATAGTCATGATGGACTTTTATTTGAGGTCATTCAGTTTGTGTCGTTGAGAGTGCTTGAGTCAGTCCTCGGCAGTCTAGCTACAATCCAGTTAGCTCATTTTCATTCGTAGTCACTATGATTAAATGTTTATATTATAACTGTCAAAGCAGCACAGTGTTTGTGCAAAGTTGTTATTTCTTCATCCTTCTTTTCAACACCTAAGCTCTGTGTACCAAAACGAAGCATTAAAATATTTCTCTGAATTCTTGAAGATGATGTGTCTTTGGGATTATGCGAGTACAAGTACTGTTTTTAACTAAGTTGTTATTTATGACAGTAATGTGTTAAAGATCCACCAATTCAAGTTTGCACAACAGCTTAATAGGTTTCTCTTTGCTTCTCTCTCTCATTATATTCAAAGAGTTCACTACTTGTGATGCAGCATAGTAGTGCAGTGTGCAGTTGTATACAACTTGTTCGAGCTTATGAGGTGACGTACGTGCCTTTTTCAGTATACAAGTCAATGGAAGTACAGTCAAGCCAATTTTAAGTCAGGTGGTGTCAGTGATTTATGATATGCAGCTTCTACGACATGCTCCATTACACTGCTCATGTGCTCCTGTATAGTATGTTTTCTGTGTGTGTGTGTGTGTGTCTCAGAAAGCGAGATGACTCATCGCTCAATGAGGGCTATCTGATGACATCATCACCTAACTGCATCTGCAGAGAGATACTCTCCTCACCTCCTCTCATATATTCAGCACTCATACTTTCAGTGGTCAGTGGTATACCAGGGCTGATGGGGTTTCTTTTTGTTACTTAGTTTTTTTTACTCACCATGTTCATCTACACTTTTTGTGCTTTCCGGTGCGTTGTTCTTTGCATTTCCATTTGCTGCATTTTTATAATTTAGTGGCTCTGAATAATAGATTTGTTGTATTTTACTTGGCAATCATAAAGTTGTTCATTGTGGCAATGACAGAGAATTTGTGATGTAATACACAGTATTCAAGCACTTTGTCAGTTACCATCAGATGCTTTACAGTGCGGAAATGAAGAAACGTGGAAGGATATATGACTGTATCACGCATCTCTGCCTTATTCTAAATCAGATGTGTTCAAGACTGACTCACCAAAGAGATAAAAGTGTGTGCATGTGTTGAATTGCTTGCTTCCAAGTATTACCCAGTGTGCCATCTGTTGAGGGGGCAGAGCTACGGAGTTGACATTTGAAGAACATACTGTAACAGAGCAGGCAACACTGTGGTGGAAAATCCCAAGTAAACCAGGATTTTTCTGCCGGCCGAGGCTAAACATGCAGGACTGAAAACACTAATCAATTAGATGTTCAGGCAGTTTAATTGATTGGAATTTGTGATTATGCCATTGCTCTTCATTTCAGTTTTTTCACTTGTTTCAGTAGTCCGTTGATGTTAACACACTAATGTGGCTGCTTGAGTTTGGAAAAATCACACTTATTTAAAATGATTACTCTTTAACTTTCAGAACATCCATGGGAGGTACGGGACTGTGTGTGTGTGTGTGTGTGTGTGTGTGTGTGTGTGTGGGGGGGGGGGGTACCTGCACAAATGTGCACATGGGTACCTTGTACAGGTACTTTCGCTTGAGCCTGAACTGAGCAGAAAATTGTTAAAAATGAATTGGAATAAACAAAATTCAACTTGTGGTCAGGGTTATTGTTATTGCAACCCCACCATATATTCCATATTCAATGAGCATGATGCTTTTGCATGCAGGGTTTGTGAAACATGGCAAAACAAGAGCATCATTGCTAAATGGAAGGCTGCAAAATGATATTTTTTTGTCGAATTAAAACAAAATATTAAATGCATCCCATCTTGTGGGTCAGATAGGTGTGAAAGTAAAAACGAAGATGAAAACTGGTGCAACTGCTTTAGCTCTGCTGATCAACTGGCGGTTTGTCTCTGTCTTGTGTCTCTCTAAGGAATTTGGTTGCAGACCCCCTGACTTTCTGACGTCCCTGTTTTTCTCCATGTTTTAGGGTTTCATCGCAATGAGGATATGAAGGCCATCGATGTGCTTCCCATCCTCAAGGAGAAGGTTGCCTTCCTCTCAGGTCAGACATACAGTATACAGTTACAGCATATTTTACTGATATGATATCAGTACTGTGCTCATTAAAACGTGCCCCTCAACCAGTCATTTCAAATTGGATCATATCTAGGGGATTGGAGTGCTTTGAAAATAAAAAGTCTCAGATTTCAAGTGGAGAAATCCATTTCAGAGATGGTGTTCATAAGGAACAAGGGGGAATGGGGTTCCATTTGATTTGACATGCTGATGTTGGTTTTGAGCTGAGATTAGTTCAGTTAAAAATTCAAAAAAAATTTTTTGCCTGCTTTAAAGAGCTGTTTTAGCCCTATATTGTTGTAGAGACCTTCCGAGAGAATAGGTTTTGTTTCATGTATTATGGTGTTTGTGTGTTGATGCTAGACTAATTACCAGAAGAGACAACTGCACTAATTAAATGAAGTCCTCAAGATAATTAAGACAAAAGGTGACAGTTCTCTGTCATGCAGTGCCATATGCCCACTTAAGTGTCAGGAAAGCATCTTTTTTTTTCTAACATATCATCTTTGTTTAGTAAATAAGAGGCCTAAAGTCACAGCTACAAGTTGTTGTTGCTCATATGCTGGAAAGAAACTATAAAACTAAAATAGTTTTAAAATTGATAATTGTCACAACATTCCAGCTCAGTTATCACATTGTTGAATGCTCTAATTTCCCTCATGGTAATTGCTACTTGTTAGGTTATTTATGCGCACGGGCTTATTTCTCTAAACTATTTCTGATTCGTCATGGCTCTGACCCGACCTTAACCCTATTACTGTTAACTGCTCGGGCATTGCCATTCTCGTAAGTGAGTCTGAGAGTGTTTTTCTCTGCTCATTAATAGTCAGTGTTATTCGCTGCTGCAGTCTGACTGAAAGGCTATTACTGGTCTTGTCATTATGAGAGTAATTTGACCCCTGACTCTCCAATTTGACTCACTATAGTCTTAACTAACTACAGACATTTTCACAGATGGTGCCCATACAAATTATCTGCTGTCATCTCAAAGCACTGCGGCACTTACTTTACATTTTTTAAGGGTAGTATTCTATAGTTCATGTAATCCTACTTGTACTCTGTAGCATCAGGCTATGCAGTTGAAGGCAAAACCACTTTAACAAAATGAACACATTTGTTTATGTATCCTGCTGAGTTTGATTTGATAAAATTTTTGTGGAATACTCATAATTCCTGAGAATGTACTGTATGTATCTGGCTGCTCAAGCCTTTCATGACATGAATGTGTGGAAAGCAGGGGAACAACTCAGAACATGTGACAGTGGGTGTGCGTCGTCTTTGTGGCAAGTTGCTGCTCTGTAATGACTTTTTTGTAATCTGATTTCTGCCCAAAGGTGGCAGAGACAGACGTGGAGGTCCCGTTCTCACCTTTCCAGCACGGAGCAACCATGACAGAATACGACCCGAAGACCTGCGCAGGCTCATAGCCTACCTGGCTACTATTCCCAGGTAAATGTACTCACAAATACACATATGTAGAGTTTCAGTTCAGCATTTAACTGTGGACAGGCACACCTAATCATATGCACATGCACTGACTTATACACCCTGTTCGTGATCCTGGGTTAATTTGAAACAGACTCTGAGCCTTGGCCTCTAATGCCAACACACTTGCACACATCTCATCACTTTCTTTGTGTCAGACTTTCCCACCTTGCTTGGATTTTAAAAAAAGCTGAGGAATTACCTGAGGCAACAAAGAGCTGGGATGGTTTTATTTTGGATTCTCTGAAGATTCAACCAACCACCCCCGTTCCCTCATTTCTTTTCTTCTAAACTCTCCAGATAAAGCTAATACTCCTTTATGTAGGTTACCATTCATCCCTGTTTAGTAACCCCTCTCTATGCTATTGATAATGTCTGGTTGCAGTGGGTCTTTTTTCAGCCTTAAAAATTCATTTTTTCCACGTGTCAGTGTTTGCTGTTGTGTTGTTTGGGCCACTGTCTGGAGTTTGAGAAAAGGTATGTACTATATGTGGCCACAGGAAGGTCTCTACAAGTTGTACTGTGTCATTCTGTGCAGGCTGATTTTCAAGCACCTTTCCTTCACATGTCACACTCAGCTCCAGGCTGATCTGTTTGCAGGGAAGGGAACTCACTTCTTTCCTGATGTTTCTGATCTCACCTGTGCTTTTTCTAGTGCTTTGCAGGTCTATTGCTTTAAAGTCTTTTTCACAGTAAAGTTTGGAGATTTGTCTTGAGGGGAGAGGTGGTCACTGCAAAAAATGGGTCATGGTTTCTGCAGGGACCCTTGTGGTGGTTCTGCGATATATGGGGTGAGAGTGGGAATACTCTCAAAGTCTGTAAAGGGTTTAGTCACAGTAGTCAGTATGATGCAAATGTTCAAGACTGGCCGTTTAGTTTGCAATTTCACCTTTTCTTTAAACTCAGGGCTGTAGTTAAAGTTGGTTTCAGCTCCTAAGACTCTGTTTGCTCATAGAAAACAAATAAATGAAATGACATGAAATTCACCTCTGCAGGTCCTTTTGATTATTCTATCAAGATATTTTTATACAAATACTGTGTAATAAATAAATGATTTTTTTTTTTTGTGGGACTCCTACTTTACCAGTTCTGGTCTTGACTTGATCTTGCTGCCCCGGTCTCGGTCTCTGTTTTAAGAGGTAAAACTAGAGAGGGTGAAAGTTCTGCCAGAGGTGACCAGCCATCCAGTCTGCGGCTGGGAAAGAACCGCATGTGATTAACCCTGGTTAACCAGCCTCTTCTCCTTAGCTTTCCCCTTTTTCAGTTGCATCTGTATCTCCCTCTCTCTCTCTCCCCCTTCTGTCTCTCTCCAAGCCCTCCTCTCTACTCTGTTTTTCTCTACCCATTTGGCTGCCGATCTGTTTTCGGAGAGTGAGGTCAGAGTGAGTTAGAGCAGCAGGACCCACGTCTGTTTCTATGTCCTAGCTAGACACAGTGAGATTAAAGCCTTTAACACTGAGAAACAACCTTTTATGGACTTATACAGCAGTGGGACTCCTGGTAAGCAGCAGTGGAAATTTCAACGCTTGAATGTTGTAATTTTTTTTTTTCCTCCCCAAATGCTCTGGAGATTTGCACAGGATTTTGTACTTCATTTTTTTCTCTTTGGCATCTTCACAGTTAGAACAGACCCTTTACAAAATACAGGTTTTCAAATAGTCTTTTTTGGTCTGCGGTTTTATAGCATCTCATTTTCTGTTGCATAGGCAGTGATGATGATGTAACTGGATAGTTTGACTTTTTTTTGTCTCATCTCATTGATTTTGTCCTTTAATTGTTACAGTTTATACTCTAAGCTGGTTTCATGATAGCATTTAATTATAAAATTATCTTAAAGTAATATATTCCCTCCTTGTGTTCATTTGCTCTTTATCCTAGAATTTGACCTCTTTATTTATGTTTTTCCGCAGTGAGGAGGTGGCCAGACATGGGTTCACAGTTATTGTGGACATGCGTGGTTCTAAGTGGGACAGTATCAAACCTCTGCTGAAGATCCTTCAGGAGTCTTTCCCTTCTTGTATCCACGTCGCCCTCATCATCAAACCTGACAACTTCTGGCAAAAGCAGAGGACCAACTTTGGCAGTTCGAAGTTTGAATTTGAGGTGGGTGACTCTTATACCACTTCATAAAAACAAATCTTTTTAACATTTGTAGTCTTGGTTTTGTTTTTTTGTGGATGTTGTCCGTTCATCTTGAGTGTTAACCTCTCTTTTGACTTGATAGATTTTTAATTGTTTCATTGTTGATTCACTGGTTGTGATAATTACCTCAAAATATTTTAAGATGATTCATTTTTTCTAGCTATAGAGTTGCAATTAGCTTAGCATAGCCACCGGTCCTAATTTATCATGTCTAATTGGACTGCTGCTCGGTGACAGTGGCACTATTCTGTCCCATGTGGGCATGTGGTGCTGGTATATTTAGTCCTGACCCAGTTACTATGGAAACAGATATATAGGACATTAGGAAGCAATTCATCTCAACCACAGTGAGTTAAGTTTGGACATTCCATTGTTGTTGTTTTTTTATTTTGTCAAACATGTGCTGTATGTGAGTTGGACATGACACTTACCACACGTTCACTGATCTGGTCTGGAGTGTCGAGCAGAGCACTCTCCATCCCCATATCTGTTTATTTTGCATTTTCCTTGTTCATCCCATGCTGTGCAGTGTATGTTTTTCTTTCCTAGGAGCTTATATCCATGTATTTCCATCTTATTAATGATAACACGAATGCTGTTTAAAGTGGAACGTTTGTTTTGGTCACACCACCTGTTTAAACAGTTCTCATGTGGTGCTTCTGACACTGCGCATTCTTTTTATAATCTAGGTTTAATGGTGGGAAATATTTTGACATATTAACATTTGATTAGTTTGGTATATGGTGAAAATGATGACAGTCTCTCTCTCTCTCTCTCTCTCTCTCTCTAACCTCTCTGGCCCTTCCTCTGCCCATTCCTGGATTCACCCCTTTTTCACCTATTCTACCTCATTATTGTCTCTTCACGTTTTATTTCTCCCACACATGCCTACTCACACCAGACGGTGATGGTCTCCTTAGAGGGTTTATCTAAGATTGTGGACCCATCCCAGCTGACAGCTGACTTTGAGGGCAGCTTAGAGTACAACCATGATGACTGGATTGAGGTTTGAATAAGTTTTCTTTTTGTTCTATGTACCTTTGAGTTTTGTCTTTTACTAACCCTTTTAAATTTAATAGTATTTCCACTTTGGAAAATGCAGGTTACT
>JAFBJZ010000909.1:0-36833 GCA_016785225.1 Psettodes erumei | reverse complement strand
TATGGCGTTTTTCACGTTTTCATGACATTGGAAAAATGATTTTTTTTGCTTTTCTAACACCTTTTATGCTATGCAGTGTCTATAAAACACCTTCCCTTGATGTTTTGAGGCATTTTTGAGCAAATTTAAAATTTTGACATTTTTCGACTTTTTTGACTTTTTTTTGACACATACTATACTATGGCGTTTTTTCACGTTTTCATGACATTGGAAAAAATGAGTTTTTTGCATTTCTGACACCTTTTATACTATGCAGTGTCTATAAAACACCTTCCCTTGATGTTTTGAGGCATTTTTGAGCAAATTTAAAATTTTGACATTTTTCGACTTTTTGACTTTTTTTGACATACTATACTATGGCGTTTTTTCACGTTTTCATGACATTGGAAAAATGATTTTTTTGCTTTCTAACACCTTTTATGCTATGCAGTGTCTATAAAACACCTTCCCTTGATGTTTTGAGGCATTTTTGAGCAAATTTAAAATTTTGACATTTTTCGACTTTTTTGACTTTTTTTGACATACTATACTATGGCGTTTTTTCACGTTTTCATGACATTGGAAAAAATGATTTTTTGCATTTTCTAACACCTTTTATGCTATGCAGTGTCTATAAAACACCTTCCCTTGATGTTTTGAGGCATTTTTGAGCAAATTTAAAATTTTGACATTTTTCGACTTTTTGACTTTAACACACATCTTAAGACGGTTTGCAGAGAGATCCTGTAACGCGAGCCGAGCGAGGCGGAGGCGGCGTGAGCCTCGTCCTTTTGTTTCTGACACAACAAGAGTTCAGATTCTGGGAAGGAGCAGGAGACGGGAAACGGGCCCCGAGACCGATACCTGGAATTCCAGAAAACGGGCTGAGCCGCTGATCCCCTTTACATAACGGATTATCAGCTTCGTCGCAGCTTTCTTTCATTTTCGCAGACATGCCAGAGCTGTTGGGCAGACCTCGTGTTTCCACTGAAGCAAAGCAATAAAGAAAAAGTCTCCCTGTGGCCACTAGTGCGCCGGTTCAGGAGAGGATTTCTCCCTGAATCGCAGGGAGCCGGCTGTGGAAGGTGCACTGATCCAGGGTTATTGCTTTTTTCGCGTCGGGGCCCGTGGACGTAAACAACAGCGCTGCGGCTGCGGTTGCATAATGGGAAAATAACGCGAGTCATAAAACGTGATGCGAGCCCCATCGATCGTCTTTAACACAAACTGTATGAGAGGCTTTGCTAACTGCGAGCTCTGATCCGATTTGTTTTCATTGTTGGATACTGTTCTGTTCGCTTGTGTTTTCTAATGCCTGGATTTTTTTTTTTTCTATTTTCGCTGATTGACCTGACTTGATTTATTTTTGTTATTAAATCCAGGCTGGGATGAAAAACATCCTGCAATCGTCCCAAAAATTGGCGAATCGAACGTTGTTCTCCACCGAGGATGAATTATCTGTTTCACTCGGTAACAAACTCTCTGTCAAAGACAGTTTCCGTTAGTTTGTGGCTGAGCTTCTCCCGTTTTATTCTATTTTAGCGTTTTTTTGTTTTTTTTTAAACCTTCTGTTCTACTTGACTCTTCCACTGAAATGTGCGTGAGTTCAGCGCCCCCTGTGGTGTATGTGGTTATTACACAGAGCTTGTTGTGAGGAAACGTGACTCACCAGGATGAAGTCGGTCTGGTACGTGGACAGCATGAAGACGGAGATGTTGTGGTCGGCCAGCGGCGCGATGACCGACTTGGCGATCTTGGTGACGCCGATGGGCTGCGAGCTGGAGGCGTTGCCGCCGCCCGACACCACGTTGAGGGCCAACCAGGTGGCGTCGGCGACGCTGATGTGCTCCGACTGCGGCAGCTCTGTGGGGGGGACAAGTATCAATAAGCTTCTCCAACATGAGGAATTCCTGCTTGTTTTTATTCATATTTCATAATAAATAAAACACTTTTTTGTTGGTCAAACGGTTGTTTTCTTATTTTTGAGGATAAATTAATAAAATAATGGAAAATTGTTTATGAACAACATCTTTGTTGGACTCAGTTACATAAACGTCCTGTCTAATGATTTAACATTTACTTTAGTGTTTAAATTGAACTTATCAATACATAAATATATATATATATGGATACACTGTGTATTTGGAGTATTTAGGTCAGAAACAACTGTTTTCAGTCGAAGTTGAAGTTTCTCTGTCAAGTTTGAGTAGAAACGACTCGGATCGAGTCACCAGGAGAAAATACCTGAGCCGGTTACAAACAGCCTGTGGTCTCCGTGGTAACCAGGGGTGGGGGGGTGGGGGGGGTCACCCTGGAGGAGGGGGTGTAATGACTCACTGACTCGGCCCGGCCTCACCTCCGTCATGACAACGTGCGCTCCGCTAACGCCGCGTACGGCGGGATCTTTTCTCCCCGCCCACCCAGCCCCCCGCGGTTGCCACGGCGACGCCAAAGACCCGCTCACCTTTGAAGCCTTCCTCATCGACGATGATGGTGTAGTCCTCCGGGGTCTCCGTCAGACTGAAGAACTTGCATCTGAACGGGGGGGGTGGGGGGAGAAGGGGGGGTCAGTTACTGTTACACCCACACACACACACACTCTCACACACACACACACACACGTCATAATGTCTGTTTGCATTCATATGAGATGTTCAATCTCCTTCCTCATCATCTGCTGTGTTTACAGAACCCAACAGGTTCTGGTCCAGTAGACCTGCACACACACACACACACACACACACACACACACACACACACACACACACACACACACACACACACACACAACACTCCTGTGATAATCACATTGTGTGACGGGCCCGGCCACCGAACACTCGCACTGTGCATTTGGCTGAAAGGTGTGAAGAGCGATGTGTGTGTGTGTGTGTGTGTGTGTGTGTGTGTGTGTGTGTGTGTGTGTGTGTGTGTGTGTGTGGGGGCAGCATCTTCTGTTGCAGTTAAACGAGCTGTCGAGCGTCAGCGTCGCAACTTAACAACTTTACTCTCTGACGGCGTCGACAATGAAACAGCAAATTCACTGCAGAGCCTGAACCCTTCACCGAGGGGCGGGGGGGTGGAGGGTGTGTGTGTGTGTGTGTGTGTGTGTGTGTGTGTGTGTGTGTGTGTAGAAACTTCACAGGAAGTGTTTAGACAAGTTCATATTCAACGTCCAACAGAGAACGAGTTCCCACACTCACACTGTAAAACAAAAGTGTTTTAATAAAGTTTGAGGAGCGCACAATCGCTGACAAACAGCCCAGAAACCACACACCTACACGCTCGCACACACAACCAGGTGGTAACTTAACACCTGAGCAAATCTTAGAATAAACAACAACAACAACAACAACAACTTCCTGGTGACAGTTCTTCTTCTCTGCTCAGCTGCTGCTTCAGAGCGGAGAAGAAGAACGAGGGCGTGAAATAAAAGTTTTACACGGTGCATACTCGCCGATACCCGACCCCGTGAAGAATCAGGACCTCTCTCTCACACACACACACACACACACATGTCACACTGAACAGCTGATTCCACTGCTGCTGTTGTTGTTGTTGACATCACACAGCTGCGGCAACATGTTGGTTTAAAAACACAAACATCATCATGAGACAACACGGCAAGGAAACAAACATCAGGAAGCTTTAAAAAAACACATGACGTAGTCAGAGAGGAGTACAGTGTGTGTGTGTGTGTGTGTGTGTGTGTGTGTGTGTGTGTGTGTGTGTGTGTGTGTGTGTGTGTGTGTGTGTGTGTGTGTGCAAACAATTCACTCATCAGAAAATTAATGAGAAACTCTGTGGTCAAACATCTCTGGTCCTGAGGATTTACTGCTTTTCTCTGTGTTATCAAATATTTTTTTTACAGTGAACACAACGAGATATCTTATCATAATTATAATTAAAAAAATAATTATTATTATTATTATTATTTGTATTATTTGTTTTTATTTGATTTAGGTTTTTTTTAAAGACAGAATCTGGTAAATCCAATCAATAAGTTAATCAGCAGATGAACTGATAATGACACTGATTTTAATTGCATCATGTAATCAGTGATCTGCGCTTTATCAGTCATTTCTTCTGGTGTGTGTGTGTGTGTGTGTGTGTGTGTGTCGTCACACAGCTAACTTGTGTGTCAGCTAATTGAGCTAATTTACTTTGACTGACGTCAATAAAACGGCGTCACCAGTAAAAACTGCACAGGTGTTAAAGATTGTTTAAATAAAGTTTTTTTTTTTTGGAAGGAGGGGGGGGGGCGATGATGGTTAAAATAATCCTGACGGGACACACACACACACACACACACACACACACAGCACACACACACACACACACACACACACAGACGGCCGCAGAGCTACAAAAACGACAGAACAGAACCGGAACCGGGCCTGGCGACCGAACCTTTACCCCCCCCCAAGCATACAACCACACAACACAGCCCGAGGAGCGCGTGACACACACACACACACACACGACACCGCTGCCGGGTCTGCGAAGTTCCGTACCTGGTCTTGGAGGCCAGGAAGGCGAGTTTGATGAGTCCGTGCGTGCAGACCTGGATCCCGTCCTTCTCTATACTCGCCACTTTCAGGCTGTGCTCTAAAATGTGGAGCTCCATCTTTTACGTCTTCTCATTGGAGGAACGGCTAACACAACAACAACAACAACAACAAAAAAAATAATAAAATAAAATCAAACCCGCGACACTTTCAAATAAGATGCATAAATAAATAAATACACACGCGCGCGCACGCACACACGCACGCGCACACACACCGGCAGGTTCGGACGTGTTAAACAGAGAAAGAAAGAAAGAAGGAAGGAAGGGAGGCAGGGTGGAAGAAAGAAAGCGGAGAGGTAAAAAAAAAAAAAAACCCGGAGCCGCTGTCAAACCCGCAGCGGAACCGCTCACACTTCTGGTCACGTGACTTTCAAAATAAAAGTCGAGGCGTTGAACTGTTGGGACTGCGATCAAGCGGTTAGTTCGAGCTTCAGTTGTAAAACTGCGCGATTTCTCATTGTTTTGAATGTCTGTAAATTTAGTTTATATTTAAATAAATGCGAACTTTAATAGTCAGACATTTATGAAAAAGTCTTAGCATTTTAAACATCTAGAAAAAAAATTACTGCACAGTCACTGAGTTAGAAAGATTAACGTCATGGCTTTTTTTTCTGAGTGACACAATATAAAACACATTTAAAACGAAAAATAATATAAAAATAGCAACTTAGCATAATAACTTTTAGACTGTATCTATAGGTAAATTACATGACAGACTGTAATTTGGGGTTATTTACAATTTCCTATTAATAACTTCCAAGTATGAACAAGTGTAATTATACAGTAAATTGAGTTTGAGTTTCCCATTCCCAATATGAAAGAGAAGATCGTTGTTTTTCAAAAACGGTTGCATTCCCGTGCTTTTATTTTGAAGAGCGAGTGTGGGGGCGGAAGTGACCGTGTCAGCTGTTCCCCGCAGCTTGTCGGAGCTGTTAAATGGAGAGCAGCGGACCGCTGGTCCCCATGTTTGCTCTCCGACTGGAATAGTTAGCAGCTGGTCCGAGTGAAACAAACAACTTGCCATTCAAACGAAAGGGGGAGGGGGGGGGGTCTGCGTTGCAGCGGGGCATCATGGGAAATGTGGTTCGTGCTGCCGCACGGACGATTATCGCATTAAAGGCGCTCACGTCGGGCTGTAATTATAGTTAGGAGCGGATTCTCTTTGCTGTCATCGCAGCTTTAACATGAGCACGATGGTTCTGATCCATTTGGATCCCCCAGCGAGCCCAGCTGGACCCGCCCAGGACCCAGGGCCCAGTCCTGATCCACAACCCAGCAGGCCTCACCTTAAAACCCTCTCAGTATGTTCCCCTTCAATTCAATCGAGCTTTATTGACCAAACAAATTCGCCCCACCCTTGCGTTTTGAGATAAAGAGGTTTAAATAATTCAGATTACATACATGTAAATAATCCAGCTCTTTCTTTGTGTTTCGTCCTGGTGACCAACAACCAGCAGCTCGGGGCCTGAGCGGGAATAAAGTTTTAAGACGTTAACTTTTGTGCCGCAGGTTCCGGTGAGACGAAGAAGGAGCTCGGGTTCGGGTTTGGTTTGTTCTTCTCTCTCCCCTGCGTTTCGTTTCAAATCCCCGAGACCCCGACAGAAGTCCTCCTGTCCAATAAATCAGGGGGAAGCACCGCCGTGTTAATTGCCTCCCGCCCGGCGCCCGTGTCGCCGCGGCATTTTTCCAGCCGACGCTCTAATTGCGCAAACATAAAAGTTGTGTAACAGCCCAGAGAACAACAAGAGTATTAATTAGGGCAAACAAAAGACAGATGGTTCTGACTGTATTAAAAGTGTTCCCCCCCTCGCGACGGCCAACGATCGCCCGCTAATCTTCACGCGGGGATTTGAAAAGCAAATAGATTGTCGAACACGAGGACGTTAGGAATTTAACACCAATGTTGTCGTCACAGACGCACATATCCAGTCACATGATGCGTGTCCGTCCGAACCGGATATCAACGCGTTAGCAGATTCGCTAAGTCGGTCGCGCTTGCGTTCAGCCGTGACGGTCATCGGCTCGTCGCACAGGTACGCACACACACACACACACACACACACACACACACACACACACACACACACACACACACACACACACACACACACCTTTCTCCTTTCAGCTGAGAGGAGAAAAAGGCAGACTCGGCTTTTTTTCTTCTTCTTTTCTGATCCTCGTCCAACGGATCTTGAGGTCGGTTCTGTCGCCGTCTTTCGGCGCATGGACGCTTCTTCTTTTTGGGATCAGTCAGAGCAGCCGGGTTATTTATTTATTTATTTATTTATTTATTTTAAACATTATTGGGAAGCAAAACCTTTTCAATCAGAACGTGAAAACTTGAAGCCGCCAAGTTGGAAAACGCAGCCGGTGGAAACTCATTCCCAGAGTTGGATCTCTGCCGCCCGTCTCTCTCCCCGAACACGCAACTTTGAAAGTTGCAGAAACCTAACGGGTCAGAACTTTCCGGTTCTTGCAGCCCGACTGATTTTTCTGCAGCGTCCGGACTCCTGAGTCGCCGCAGGTTGTGAACGCTCAGCACTTTCCCCCCCGGAGCTTCTTTTGAAAAAAGGTGCAACAAAAAGAAGCTTCACACATCAGCGGACGCAGACAGAGAAAGATAACAGGATTTCTGAGGACTCCAGCATGCACACACACAGAGACACACACACACACACACACACACACACACACACACACACACAGTTTAAAAACCCGGCTGCTCTGTCACGGTTTGCACCACGGGGACGAGCCGGTGGCAGCATAGGCTGGATTTTGTTTTTCCGGATGTTTGTCCACGCAACCACAACACTGCATAAGGAAGGAAAAGTGTGTGTGTGTGAAATGAGGCCTGATGTACCTGCTGAGCAAGTCTGATCACGACTGGAAACACAAAATGTGGAGTATATATATATATTTTTTCTGTTAGCTGCAGCTAAAGTGGAAAATCTGTGAAGAAGACGCAATTACACAACTCACAGGAAGTTGAAAATAAAACCTTTGGCCCTGACAACGCTGCACGACAACGCCGTGCACGACAACGCTGTGCACGACAACGCTGTGCACGACAACGGCGTGCACTTTGACTAGGCGACAGCGGACGCGGGCCCATTTCCCCCATGCGTCCGTCAACCTGCAGAAACTGTAAACAAACACGAGGAGGTTCTGTTACACGAAGGCGGAGACGTGGGTCGGCGTCACCTCTTTAACGAAGCGAACGCTGAACCCGCCGTTCCGCGTCGCCGCGGAAACCAGAGGGAACCGCGAGGAGGCCGAGCTGTAATCCCTTCCTCGTGATCCAGTCCGAGTCCGGTCGGTCGAGCGGGACTTTGCGCGCTCTCCAAAGAAACACACACACACACACTTTAAACTGCTGCGGTGTGTACTCTGTGTACGCCTGACGCACAACAACAGAACCAACTGGCTTTATACAAAAAAGAACTACATTACCCATGAGCCTCAGTGGGAGAAGAGGCGTGTCCGAGGGAAAAAAAAAAAAAAAGCAGTTGGAATTTTAAAAAGGAAGACTTTATTTTAGTTGTTGGCCTCCGCCATGTGTGTTAGTGGCACGTGTTGTAACGCGTGTCATCACTTCCACCTGTTTCTGGCCCAGGTGCACCCTGGGACTTGTAGTTCCGGGCGTGTCCATCTTGCACCAGGCGGGAACGACGCGCCGTCACACTCTTCCTCACCTGGATTCGCTCTGTTGTCACCGGGCGTGACCTTATTTGGAGCGAGGGGCATGAATGACGCGTGATGGACATGTGCTACCTGTCAGTCACGGCTTAGCCCCGCCCCCGACACCTCCCCTGCTTCCTGGTCTCTCCTCCTCTAAACGGATCATAACGTCCAACACGAACATGTTTACTGACACAGACCAGTGGAGTCGCCCCCTGGTGGTCGTTCAGGAGAAGACGGGCGTAACCAGGAAGTTACACTTTTTTTTTTTTTTTTTTTTAACGGCCTACGGGTTAACGCACTGACCTCGCTGCAGCAGGAAACGTGGCGCCGCTCCCCGGGTATCGCCGGGCCGACGGGAACTGCCGACCTCCGACCTGACCCGCAGAACAGACACAGAAAAGTCAGGATGCAGAACAAGACTGAACAGAACGTTCTGACGTTCCATCTATGTGATACGCTTCTATACTTTGCGTTACGTTCCGTCACGCTGGATTTCTCCTGTTTGTTTTGCCGCTCGTCGTCACGAGGAAAGGGACAAGGAGCCGGGTGCGTTTGGCATAGGACTAAAATATAATTTGGGACAATCGTTTACAGTCATACATTCAACAAACCAGAAGAAAATGCGAGAAACGAGTGCCTGAGTGTCAAGAAAGGAACCAAAAAATAAATAAACAACCAAGGGAGGTGTCACGTTTCACAGCAGCCGGACGCGATAAGAGTTCAAAAGGTACAAAAAACGTTGTCCAGAGGAAAAAGAGCGACTCACAGCAGAACGTCCGAGCATCGTGTGATCCCCCCCCCCCACCCTACGTTTTTCTTTTTTGTTTGTTTGTTTAAAATACAGAAAACAGTATCAAACATTAGGCAAAGTCATCTCATGACAAAACCCAGAACAGAACGCATGCAGGTCGCTTTGTTTTCTTCATATTGAGCTTTGCATACAAAGGCGGACATATCACAAAATCAAAACCGGGTGAGTCGGGTGGGGGGGTGGGGGGGTTCGGGACCCGGCTCTGAAGGGGCGACATCATCTCCTTCATCGTGCGCAGAGGAAGAGGAGCGGGCAGGTTGGATGACACGAAAGAAACAAACGCACGCCGGGCCGCTTCTAAACGCGCCCGATGACCTTTCACCTCCGACCCGAAAGGCTTCAGCAGCTCGTTAGAACCGAGAGGAAGTCTTTCGGATCAGGACAGGAAGTCGTCAGTGTTTTATCTTCAGATTTACGAGGGGGGGCATGCAGAAACAGGTTATACTGCAGAATCCAACCGATAAAAAAATCACAAATACACGGCATGCATCCCGACCAGGCTCCCCAAAAACAGTCGGGAAGAGGAACGTCGTGGAACGGGCCGGACGGAACCGAAGGTTCAGCTGTCGGGGGGGGGGGCGTGTACATTCTGTTTGTTATAGTGGAGCTGCGTACAATAAATTAAAAAAAATTAATAAAACAATAACGTCGTGACAAATACGTACAGCGAGTACTTTAAGAAGTCCGCCCGGCGGCAAACTTGAACTTCAGCTGTTGTAAACAATACATGCTTTTGTTTGTTAGTATATATGTTGTTGTTGTTGTTGTTGTATATTTGACGTAAACGTTCTGCGTTTAAAGTTTTGCCCTTTTGACACACAGCAGGAATATTTATCACCCGCGTCACGGTTGAAAATGCTGCCAGCGTTTTTGTTTTTTTTAAGTGTGTGTGTTTTTTCTCGTTTGCAAACCCACGTGTGTGTGTGTGTGTGTGTGTAAACAATAAGCGAGATCCGACGTCCAACGGCCTCTCTGGACAAACGGAGTCGCGGCTACGAAAACTCGTCTCGACTCGGGGAGTGTTGAGAGGAAACGTGTCCAAGATCCAGAGGAGAAGAAGAAGAAGAGGAGGAGGAGGAGGAGGAGGAGGAGGAAGAGGAGGAAGAGGAGGGTGGGGAGTCCTGTCTGGTGCAGCCGGAGTGGGGGGGGGGTCATCAGTCATTTAATGAACCGGGCAGCTCGTTGGTCAGCGTGTGCCAGCGCTCGATCTTCTTGTCCTTGTTTTTCAGGCAGTCGAACCAGTGTTTGAGCCGCTCCCCGTTGGCGTTGATGCCCAGGGACACCCCCCCTGGAAGACAAGAGGGCAGATGTTAGGAAACGACCCCCCCCCCCGAAGAAAAAAACAAATAAATCACACGGGGAGGGAGGGGCTAAAAGAGGCTCTGCGACACACAACGCCTTTTATTCACCGTTTAACTGCTTCGAACGCGGTGAAAATATTCTGCACAGTGTTGGTGTAGGTGGAGCAGACGTAGGCCTGCGTCCACGCCATCGGAGCGGGCCCGACCCGACCCGGTCCGGTCCGACCCGACCCGACCCGGCAGCTCTCACCTATGAAATCGTTGGACTTGCCGATGTCGTAGTCCCACACGGTCACCTCCAGCGTCTTCTTGGTGAGGTCTGCATATTTAATGTCGTAACAGAACTCCTGCGGAGAACAGAGCGGCAGAGGATCAGAGCGGCGGCGCGGCGGCGGCGGCGCCCCCCCACCCCCCCGCCCTCGCCCCTTGCCCCCCCCCAAGCATGAGCACGTTTACAAATAAGAATCTGCGTCACCGCCCCCGCGACATTCAGTACGCACAGGAAATGAAACGACCGCGGTGTCATCCATAACCGTCCCCGACGTCGAACGTTATCCTGCCTCTCTGTGTGTGTGTGTGTGTGTGTGTGTCTGCGGTTCAGTCGAGGTCTTAATAAAATCGATGCCCCCCCCCCCCCCCCTCCCCACCGCCGCCGCCCCTCTTCTCCGACAGAAAAGGTCAAGGGGTGACGGACGAACGCGGGTCGCAAAAAATGTCAAGAGGAAATGTCAGGCGGCCGGCCCGCGAGAGCGTTCGGCCGTGGCATCGTGTGTGTGTGTGTGGGGGGGGGGACGCCGATGAAGAGGGGAGGGGGGGGCGGTGTGTGTGTGTGTGTGTGTGTGTGTGTGTGTGGGGGGGGGGCGTGTCTGGCATCCCTTTGCAAAAAAACAAAACAAAAAACATGGCCGCATCTTTTCTTTTTCCTCTACATGTTTGTAACGTGTGGGTCGTTTCGAGAGATGTGCGTTGACGCAGCATCGAACCCGTGATTGTGCATGTGTGTGTGTGTGTGTGTGTGTGTGTGTGTGTGTGGGGGGGGTGTCAGCCGGACACAGTTTCAAGGCTGCTGTGATCCGTCACTCAGATTTACGGCGGACGATTTAAAGAAGAAGAACGGCTGACACCGGAACTGTACGTCTTCCTCCGCTCCCTCGCGACAACTCATGATGAATTAAAAAAAAGGAAAAAAAAAAAGCTGCGGCTGCAGGTCCCATGGTGGGGGGGGTGGGGGGGTGGGGGCAGGTGAGTTAAAGGTAAAAAAAAATAAAACGTAATAAATAAAATAAGAGAAGTCAGAGCGGCGGCTCGTACCTCGTTGAACTCGGGATTGAGCGTCTTCTTCTTCACCGCCGTCTTGTGCTTTGACTTTTTGTTCTCGTCAGGCTTCAGGTACCTGAGGGGGGGGGGGTGTTAGGGGAGGGGGGTGAGAGGGGGGAGAGGGGGGTTATTACACTCAGCAGTACTGAACTCAGCCGACCCCCGGAGCGGTGAGGAGGAAAAAAAAAAAAATTACTGCACTCCAGCAGCAGCTTTGTAGAAAACAGGTCGACGTGTTACGTGACTCACGGCGTTGTTTTATTGTTCTGTCCTGCAGAGGGCGCTGCGGGCCAGACGCACAACTGCACTTCTTCACACACACACACACACACACACACACACACACACACACACACAGCTCTTACTGCTCTGCTCGCCGGCCGCAGACCGACGCACTTATTCTGGCAGGATTTCGGGAAAAAAATTGGGAAATGAAGCGGTTGCAGCGTTTCCCGAGCAGTTCGGACGCGGGGCCGCCGGAATAAAACCCGCGCGGCGCTGCTGCGCAAAAAAAAACGAAGGCGGGCGGCGTTTCGATTCGCCGAGGTGTTTGGGCTGCTTATTGTTTTTGGGGTCTGCAGCCTGCGAGTCGGCGGTGAAAACAGATTGTTTGTGTGTGTGTGTGTGTGTGTGTGTGTGTGTGTGTCTGCGTGTACAAATGATGCTGCTGTTTCTGATGTGGTACATTTCAGCGCAGGCGATTACGGCAGCGATTTCCCAAGGTAACGCGGAGACTTACGGGGGAAGGCTAAGTGGGTTATTGCTCACAAACGTACCCCAGTGTGGGGGGGGGGGGTGTCGGGGGGAGGATGGTGGGGTGGAAGGGGGAGGGAGGGGGGTGAACATGGTTGTTGATGAGGACATCGCGGGGAACGTCCGTAACGGGACGACTGACGCTTCTGTTCGACAGCTGTAAGCTCGTCCTTCAAAATAAACATTTGGTGAAACGCACTCGGCGTCGACAACAGGAGCCATTAAGGTGTGTGTGGGTGGGGGTGGGGGCATCTACACCTTCATCTCACGTGACGAAGTCGCGTGCATTTTCAGAATCGGGCGACTCCATCACATCCGCTCAGATCCGTTATCTGCCGGCCGCGTCCTTCAAGCTTCAGGGGAGAGATTTTCCTCAAACTGCCGGAAAAAAAATCGCCTCCGAGCTTTTTTGTTCCCGAGTCGGGAATTAATTGCTCTTTTGTCGCGGCGGGCCGGATGAAAGAGCCGGGGAAAGAAACGGGACGTCTCCTTCAAACGAGTCGGCGTACTCACGTCTTGACGTAGGGGTCGGAGAAGCCGTTGGCGTCCATGGCGGCGAGGTGGGCGCAGCGGATGATGCCCACCACCAGGCAGGACTTCTGCGTGTTGTACTTGAGGGAGATCATGATGCGTCCTCGCTCCTCCAGCGACTTGTCCTCCGTCTTGTTGACCTGCGGCGAAGGGGGGAGAGAGACGGTCGGGTTTTAGTCGCGCTCTCGTCTTGGGTTTGAGTCTCCTCGACGGACGTGAAAAATCAGCCCGAGTGCTGATTGGCTGATTGATTAACCGAGTCAACGACCTCATCAAAGATAATCTGCCACCTCCTCCGGAGACGAGACAAACATCTGTACCGACACGAGGTCGCCCGGCGGACGTTCAGAGATGAACTTCCTTCCTGTTTTGTTTTAAAGGTGATGTGACACACGCACACACACACACACACACACACACACACACACACACACACACACGGTAACACCGTCACAGTCGGTTACCGGGCAGAGGAGATAGATTTCTCTTCATTGTGACTCATGCTGACGGCACCTTCCTTACACTCTCTTCTTCTGCAGCCTTAATTCCTGCGGCTCTGGGCCGTGGTCGGTGTGTGTGTGTGTGTGTGTGTGTGTGTGTGTGTGTGGGGGGTGTTAAACAGGCGAGGGATCAGCTGACTGATCTCCTCAGGTCGGCAGCACGATGGTGTCGGACTCCTGGCGGATCAAGCAGCTGAAGAAGCCTGAGATTTCCCCGAGGACAGCGAACGCACCGCGGACACGTACGGGCCCGGATGTCACACTCTGTCCGTTCGCCTCGCCGTCTTTATTAACCGGCGCTGTGCCCCCCCAGTGGCCAAAAGAAGAATCGCAGCTTTTTTTTAAAAAAAAAAAGATTTAAAACCTTCACCACTTTATTATTTTTTTTCTTTCCAGAAGCTCGTTAAGAATAAATTAAACGTGAACCCGTGAACACGGAGGCGGAGCTGTGACCGGCGCCGCAACACGAGAGAAGACGGGTCCACAATCTGTCCACAGCGGGACGCCGATCAGACGTCTCCGGGGGGGGGGTCGACGAGACGTCCCAGCCGGCGGCGGCGGCTTCGCTGTCAGGATCTGTCTCCTTTAACAAGATGCACTTTGGGAAGTCCGTGACAAACCGAGAGGCTGACAGGAATACAAGAGCATCGGGCCTGTGTGTGTGTGTGTGTGTGAGTGTGTGTGTGTGTGTGTGTGTGTGTGTGTGTGTGTGTGTGTGTGTGTGTGTGTGTGTGTGTGTGGGCGGGGGGGGCGCCTGCATCAAGGTCGGCGTACCTGACAGGTGCCGACATCTTTACCGCCGTTCGGCCCCGGCGCTGCTTCCTTCTCTGTCCGTTTAAAGGAAACGACGCCGTGCACCGACAACACACACACACACACACACGCACGCACGCACATGCACACACACACACACACACACACACGCACGCACACAGGACTCCTGATGAAAACACAACCGCGTGGCATCTCTCCCCCGTTTCCATTCATCTGCATTTCATCCGGTCACATAAGCAAACGCGGCAGCGAGCGGAAGCGCTTGCTTAACGTTTTCCAGCTAATTGTACCGTAGCCTGGGGGGGGGCGGGGCGGGGCTTCGCTGTGGGGGGGGCTGGATTAAGATTGGCTGGAGGACGTCCGTTAATTGAGTCGAAGGCACGGGTCCGGGACCCGGACACCTCCGACATTCCGAGCGGACGATAAATAGATGATAAATTGGCCAGGAGGTGATGCGGTTCCAGGTATTAGTCTGCCCCTCGGGGGGGGGGGGTGTTACCACGGAAACAGACAGGGACGAGGGCGAGTCCGGTCCTCAGACCTCCCGGTAGCGGCTCATTGATCTGCCATTGGACGAGGCCGACCAAACCTTTCGCGGTCGGTCCAGAACCGGATGGGGGCGGGGTGAGAAAGAGCAGATTTCATTGGCTGACAAGGCTGCCCCCGCCCCCCCCGGGACTTACCGGCAGCTGCTTCTCCAGGCAGTTGTTGAAGTTTTTCGTTTGATTGGGCTTCAGCTTCTTGAGCGGGATTCGCGTCTCGCCGATGAACTCGTTGTGGCGGAACTTGTCCTCGTCGCACACCGAAATCCTGAGGAGAGGGTTCGAACGTCACGGGAGTTGACTCACCCGCAGCGCCGTGGCGACAGGCCCCGCCCATCATCACCCACCCATCACCCCCCCAGGTACCTGAGTGTCTTGCGGACCATGTCCTCGTCGGTGATGCCGTAGTAGGTCAGGGTCTCGCTCCAGACGGGGTTGAGCGTGTTGTGCAGGGTCTTGGTTCTGAGTTTGTTGGCCTGAGAAGACGAACATTATAATTATGGAGGGGTGTGTGTGTGTGTGTGTGTGTGTGTGTGTGTGTGTGTCTGCGATGGGCATTATCAACGCAGCGCAGCGAAACTCTTTACATTGAGGAAAAAAAATGGAAGCTGAGGGAAACGTAGATCCAGAAAGAGTAGATCGGACTTCAGATCCGCATCGAGAGGATGAGGAGGATGAAGAGGAAGACGGCGATGCTGTTTTCGCGCGTCGTGGGGCGAGGACGCCTGATTCCGACGATGAATTCAGTCAATTAGCCGGCGTGATTATTTGCGAGTCTGATGGCGGGATCGTCAGCCGCTCGCTGATTGAGGGACAAACAATCAGCGGCTGGATTTCCCACAGGACGTGCACACACACACACACACACACACACACACACACACACACACACACACACACACGGCAATCATGGCGGCCGCTTAGGTCGGTGGAGAAAACAAGAAGTTGTCCTACAGGAAGCGAAACAAAATTAATTCCGGATGATTACGAGACGTAAGAATATCGTTTGACGCAAAATGCAATAAACAACGTTGGAGTCTGGCTCGGGAGGAATCGATTCCCTTCTCCCAGAACCGGAACTGTTGGGTCGAGATGCTCGTTGTTCCCAGAGGATGAACCCCTTGAGTTAATGGCGGGACAGGACGCTAATGGATTCCAGCGCAACAGGTGGATGCCGCCAACAAAAAAGTGCGTCGTCGGGTCTGTCGGTCAGCGTCGTTTACGCGGCGCTTCGCTTTAAGAGAGCAGCTTGACATTTTGGGAGATCCACTGGGGAGTCCGATCAGACGCGAGGTCGGGTACGTACCTTGCTGGCGCCGGGCAACAGGTGCAACTTGACGTACGGGTCCGACAGCCCGTTGTGGTCCATCGGCTTGAGCCCCTGAGGAAGAACCACCGCAGAGAGGCGTTTGTTAATTGAAGTTCACGTCACGGTTCATCCTCTGGGACAAACAACCAGCAAATGGAAATGAAGGGGGGGGTATCCTCTGAGGACCACGATACGCTCAGTCAGATTCATCATTCATCATTCATCGTGAAGGGAGAATGAAAAGGTTCATCACCTGGAGACAACGAACGACATCATTATAATTATTATAAATCTTTCACATGAGACATAACAACCCAGACGGTATATTGATACGCAGACTGAATGATAAAAGGCTTAAAAAGCTCATGGTCCCTCCATGACCCCCCCCCCCCCCCATAATAAGATAAAAATAATTTCTCTTCTAGAAAATAAAGATTTTGGTGAAAACAGCCGTCGTGCATCACGCAGCGCTTCCAGCCCAGCGCCTTTATTTTTAATTGTTCCCCCGTCTTGATGGATTTTTCTTTAATGGATCAAAAAAAAAACCCCACAAACAAACACCATCGGGCTTAATGGAAGAGGCGGCGGCGTCCCGCTCGGCGCCGCCACGGCAGACCCCCCACACACACACACACACACACACACACACACACACTTTCATCTCAGTGAAACTTCCTCAGAGTTAACCGAGCGTTGATTGCGGAGGTCAACACGCCGCCGTTCTTCTACCTGTACTGTTGCCCCCCCCCTCAACACCTGAGCCTTTGTTTAAAACAGAGGCACATTATGAGGGGTCAGGTCGGGACGCGGTGGGGTGGGGGGTGGGGTCTGTGTGTGTGTGTGGGGGGGCAGCTGCGGCGCTGATTGCGTGAGCCGCCTGTGAATACCCGCTTGATCATAATTACCGAGGGGTTGGCGAGAGATGGCCGCCGCGGAGGGCAGATGGGTAACAGGCGTCGCCGTGTCGACCGTAACAGCTACTCTGGATAACGGCTGTGAAATGAGGCTGGGGTGTGTGTGTGTGTGTGTGTGTGTGTGTGTGTGTGTGTGTGTGTGTGTGTGTGTGTGTGTGTGTGTGTGTGTGTGTGTGTGTGTGTGTGTGTGTGTGTGTGTGTGTGTGTGTGTGTGTGTGTGTGTGTGTGTGTGGTCGGACTGAAAACAGCGTAATGAACAGGAAGTCCTCAGCTCGGCTCCATCAAAAGGTGTTTTGAAACAGGTCCAAAGCCTCCACATGCGTCAAACACCGCTACACACACACACACACACACACACACACACACACACACACACACACACACACACACACACCAGAACCGACCCGGACCGTCCGCCCCCAGCGAGACAGAACACCTGCTGGATTTAGTGTGCGTCCGCAGCAGAAGGAGTTCGGGATCATTCTTGTTCCCGCGGGCCCTTCGTCGTCGCCCGGGGCAACCGGCCTCTTCGTCAGCGGGGGGCGTTTGTTCTTCGTTAGCCAACGCGACCGGCCCCCGCTGACCCGCAGCTGAGGGGCGTCATCCGTCAGCGGCAGCCGCGGGTGACAGGATGGATGTTGACCCGGCGCCACGTGGAGGACGGGGTTAATGCTCCGGGGGGCCACCTGGGGCCCGTGGTGGTGGTGGGGGGGTGATCCCGCACTGACGGGCGGAGAGTCAGCAGATGGGTCCCATTCATCACCGATAAACTTCAGCGCTGGTGATCGAGGAGGCGAGGGGTGTGTGTGTGTGTGTGTGTGGGGGTGATGGGTTTCGATTGGGGCGCGTCGGGTCTTGGCGATGGTGGGATAAGGCTAAGCATCGATTCGCGGGGAGGTGGGGGTTGGGCTTACCTTCCTGTAGCGGGGGACGGGAAGCTGGTTCCCCGGCAAAACACAAGCACAGCACCGACACACAGAGACGGGCGGCGGCGGCGGCATGCAAGAAGAGCGAGCGATGGTGGAGGAGGAAGAGAAGAAAGAGAAGAAGGTGAAAACGCCGGACGAGCAACGTGCAGGTGAAACGAGGCGGAGACGCGCTGCAGAACATTCGAAACAAAACAAAACGGGTTGCCAGGTTTGGTGCTGACATCTGGCAACCCGGGCCACCTCCGTTGGAAGACTGCGAGCTCAGATAATCGCGCCCTGACTCCAGCTATCGATCGGCCGCCGAGCTGCAAATGCAAAATCCGAACAAACCGAACGCCGAATCACACGTGTGACTTATCGTTCGCCGACCCGGCGCCCGATTGGCCGTTAATATATGAGTCCCGGCTGATTTCGCCGCGGGCGGGCGGGTGGCGTCTGGCGGACGCTTTGTCGATATTTACGGCCCGAACGTTGGCGAGGACGAACACGAAAAAATAAAACACTGTGACAGAGACATCCTTTTTTTTTTCATAAAAAACAGATGAACAGGAAAGAACGATGACATCTTGCAGACACGGAGCCTGTGTGTGTGTGTGTGTGTGTGTGTGTGTGTGTGTGTGTGTGTGGGCGTCCCGGCCAATGAAAGGGGCCGCGTGCAGAAGCAGGAAGAGGACGGGCGCTCAGGTGGGCGAGTCTGATTCGCTGACAGGAAGCCGTTTAATACACTTACGCTGAGAGGACGAACATCTGCCAGACACCAAAACACGACACACACACACACACACACACACACACACACACACACACACACACAGACACACACAGACACACAATCTGCACCGTCATCTCTGTTTGGTGGCTATAAACCTCAAAACGTCCTCCACAGTTTGAGAAGCAGCACAAACAGTCGGTTGTTGCGTCCCGTCGTGTTTCATGGCGATGATTCGGCGCGGAAAAGAAAAATATAAATAATAATAATAATAATTTTTAAAAATCAATCACAATCAAATGCATCGGCAGCGACGATAATTCGTGCGAAAAGACGAAAAAAACAAACTCTTTCGCTGCACAGAACGCAACAAATGTCTTTAGCACGCCGTGGCGGCGGCGGCGGCGTCCGTGCAGAGGAAGCGCCGTCATCTCCGAGCTATTTTCTGCCCCCCCCCCTTTAAACGAATTAGAGCCTGTTGCGAAGGGACGAAAATCGACTTATTTATGTCACGTGATCCCGGGTGCGATCCGGTTACAGACCAACACCGACCGCCATGGCGAGACTTCCTGTTCGACTGAAGGAAGGGGGGCGGGGGCGCCACTTCCACATCATTTCTCCAAATGAAGCCGAGACGCCCTCTTCAGCGCTGTGGATTCTATAAGGTAATTTCCAGCAGCCAGTGTAATAATCTCCAGATTATATTCTCCATTAATTTAATGATGATTTGTGTCTTGTAGCTGTAACACCCGCTCCCACCACACAAACCTTTAAAAAGTCATTTGATGTCGTTATAACGCCGCCCCACCCGCCCCCAGCGGCGAACTGCAGGATGAGCTGGACGTCGGCGCGGCGAAATGAAACAAAGCAAAATCCCCCGGTGAGATTAAAAATATCCCGTGAAAAGACGGAAAAGTGTAAAAAGCGGTATGAAGACTAAAAAAGGTAATTACCCGGCTCGCTCCCCGCTGACGTGTTGCGGCTTTATTAAAATCAAAAGGAGCGTCCGCTCGCCAATTAACTCCCGCGGAAAGCGAACAGGTCTCGCAGTTAAAAAAAAAAAAAAAAAAAAAGCAGCGGTGAATTAATTCGCCGTCGTCGTCAGGAAAAATAAAACCACTCTGATTGGAAATTACACGTGTCTGCTTCATGCGGGCGCTGACCTCCCGCGCTTTAACCTCCCGCGTCCGCCCCTTTCGGCGCCCTCCGCCATGAAAGACATCGATTGTTTCGGGGCCAAATGCCAAACGGCGGCAGAAAACGTAAACAAATTAAATCGCGCCGTCCGAGAGGAAGAGAGACGAGCGCTTCCTACGCTCGAGGCGGCGGCCGGGAGTCCAGCAGTGGGGGCGGCGCTACGGAAAAACGCCATAAATCAAGAAGGGGCCCGGCGCCGGCTCCCCGCTGTCCGCCGCGTTCAGACGGACGGGAAGAGTTACGGCCGCCAGGGTTTATTGATTTTAAATCCAGATTTAATCGCTGGTTCGGTGATTGATTTTCCGGCAGAATTCATTGATCATTCGGGTTTTTAAACGCTGCCGAGCGAGAACGTCACCTGCGGAGCGCTGACCGCAGGCGTGCAGGAATATCGATCGATCGATCGATCGATCGATCATCTGGCTGACGATGGGGAAGGTCGGAAAGCGGCGTGAAACGCCGTGGCCGCTCACCTTGGCTTTGTTGATGGTGCAGTGCAGCGCGTTGTTCTCCTGGTCGTACAGCAAACTGAACTCCAGCGTCCCCAGCGTGGCTGCGAAACACAACACAAGAGAAGAAGAAGGAACGTTAGCCGCCGCCGCGACGAGGAGGAGGAGGAGGAGGAGGAGGAGGAGGAGGAAGAGGAGCCCAACGACCTGGCCGGAGCAAGGTTCTCCGTCAACCCCCAGAACCGCTCGAAACGGACGCGGCGTCGATACCTGTTCGCCTTTCAGGGCGTTAAATTCCACGCTGTTAGAGCTGAGTCGTCGAAACGACACACACACACACACACACACACACAGAGCGGTTTACTCTGCTGATGTGGATGTTTATGATCAATGAGTATTGATTTACGAAGGGTTACAGTCGCAGCGTGCCGCCAGTTTCATCCTCGCCCTGCAGGAACAACACACGAGTTTCAGCAGCTCCGAGACGTCGGCTTTCGTTTCCGCTTCAGCCGCTGCCTGAACCCGACCCGCCGCAGAACCCGGGCCGGCCCAACTCCGAACAAACAGCGGGGAGGTCCGGTGACTTTTCTGCAACAACAGCTCGGCGGCACCGCGAGAAACGACGCGAACAAGCGGACTTCACGATTACGCGCCGAGTTAGTCTGATGCAAACCCGTTTCATTTACCATGACACAGATTATACAGATTACGCAGATTAGCGTCGCGGCGTGACGTCCGTCGGCATGTTGCAAGTCGACCACAGATGCGCTGTAATGATTTATCACGCAGCCGTCACTCGAGGTGATGTTTTGAAGCATCGACCGCTCCATCTTTTTTTTTTTTTTTGCGAAGCGACGGATTGAGGATTTGTGAGCGTCCAGAGAGGGAAGGAACCAATCGATGAAGAGTAATCTGTGAGGAATACGTTGCTTCTTCGCTTGTGCAAACCAGGCGGGGGAAAATTATAACCCCGCTGTAGCCGTAGCATCTCCACGTCATGGATTAAAAAAAACACAAAAAGGAGAAGAATTGATTTTCCTTTCATATATAAAAAAACCCACATTTTATTCCTTTACCCTGCGCCTGGTGCGCAACACACACACACACACACACACACACACACACACACCAGCTAATTCAACAGGCAGCTGGGGGGTCGGTGCTCGCTCAGGTGGGACAGAAGTGCAATTACGGAGCCGTTACCGCTAAATAGCTCGAAGCCGAACTGCGTGAATCGAGTGCAAAGCAATCCGTCTCGCAAACTGGGTCAAATGTTCCCGCTCCTCCTCCTCCTCTCTCGCCGGAAACGAACGGGAAGACGACCACCAACGATTCAAAATTGGGATCACGAGCAGAAACGGTGCTCAACTTCTCTCAGGGATTAAAAAAAAAACAAACTTATTCCAGTATTTTCATACTTCATTTACTCTCAGGTCTCTCCGTCACAGATTAGCGCTTCATTGAGTTGCCTTGGCGAACATCTTGGCGGACATGCAGCAACATTAGCATCTTTAGGCTCCGTTTGAGTCTCCACCGACACAAGTACCGATCTCGCTAAACGTCCCGCAGAGGGAAACTCTCGGGGGCGACGAAACGTTCTGCAAAAATTTGTTTCTTTATTTGATTTTGCTGATGAAAGATTAAAAAAAACAAAAAAACAAATCTGTTTTTTTGTTCCCCGCCACTTTACAGCGTAATCTGTTTCTGACATCGGAAACCCGCCGCCGCAGCGGACGTGATTACACATTTAGGAGCTGGCGAGCGCATGCACACACACACACACACACACACACACACACACACACACACACACACACGCATTTGCATTTTAATGAGAAATAAAACTTCCCAAAACACTGTAATGTCTTTACGCTTTCAGTCGGAGCTCATATTAACCGACAAGGGAACATTTGCTTTTTAATAACGTAATGACAACATCGGAGCAAACGGTCGTGTTTAGCATATGCCAGTTATGAGGCGGCTCTTATTAAATGCTACGACACTTGGAGCTGTGTGTGTGTGTGTGTGTGTGTGTGTGTGTGTGTGTGTGTGTGTGTGGGGGGTGTAAACAAAGCCCTGTTCAGCCAGCAGGCAGAAATATCAACACTGCAGTATGATTATAAAAACATGCTGGCCTCATTAAGGCTTGGAACATTTAAAGAGCTCACAAAAAAAATATGGAGAATAAAACATTTATTTTTCATATGTTTCTTAATTAACTACGATATTTCCTTATTTATTTATTTTTTTTCTAAATTAAAGCAGAGAGGCCTCACGCGAAGCGGCGGCCCGTCAGATTGGCGGACGCGGGAGGTCAAACTCCCGTTAATTACGGCGCCCGGCGGAGCGCGACGACGTCGTTTCTCCTCGCGAAATGATTGGTGCGCATGCGTAACGTGCGCCACGACGACACGGGCATGCTGGGTAAAAAAAAAAAAAAGACGACGACAAGGTGAAAGCGTGCGCGGCGAGCGTGTCGGGGGGGGGGTTGGGCGTGACATTTCCACGTTCTTATTTATTTGCTCAAACGGCGTCCTCTTCCTGACAGCGGCGCCGGAATAAACAACCCCGTTTCCCGTTAAAATTCCAGACGCGTACACGCCGCGGCTTTTAACTGAATGCTGATGACGGCAAGCTAACACGCCCGCCATGCGTAATGTCGCCGCGTTAGCATCCAGCGCTAACGGCCGCCGCGCTCGCCGCTCGTACGCCGACGTGATTGGCTCCGACCTGACGAGGGTTCGCTCTGTCCTCCCAATGACCCCCCCAGGATAATTCACTATTCAATTCAGGTTAATGCTTTTGCAAAGAGACATTACAGCTGACTTTATTTACGCAGTAAATGTCTTGCAATAGTCGACCCCCCCCCCCATCCATGGCCCTGCAAATGATCTTAATAAGCGCCTAAATCTCTGCGTGGGAGGGGCGCGGGGGGGTGGGGGGCACCGGTGCGCGATGAAGATGAAGATGAGCGCGATGGAGGCCGGGGGACGAGAGGCGAGAAACTGGTGCAAACTAACGAGCCGAACGAGCCCGGCAGAGACGTTCTGATCCATTTAGCCGGAAGTTAAACAGCAGTTATTCCTTCAGGTACCGCGCACACACACACACACACACACACACACACGCTGCAGACGCACAAACACAACAGGTTCCTGTTCCTCATGTGGAAAATCTAGCAGAGGAAGACGAAGGTCCTTTCCCCCCGGGACTGTGAACGTTTGCAGGTTTTCTTCACCGGAGGAACCGGGGTCTAATCTTGTGTTGGTGTGTCTGTGTGTGTGTGTGTGTGTGTGTGTGTGTGTGTGTGTGTGTGTGTGGGCTGTTGGGGGAGGGGCTTCACTGACATCCAGTCAATCGGGTCATTTGAAGACGTCGAGCCTCTTTTTGATTGGAGGGTGTTTTTTTTAAGATCTTGGCAGACAGGGTGTTCCCTGTATCCTTGGTTGTAGGACATTTCTTTTATATGTAAATTACATCTTCATCTTCTTTTTATTTTCTTTTTTAATTTATGTAAGTGCACATCATTAACTTTGTCTGTCTTCATTCTGGGCAGGACATTTTGCTCGATCAATAAATGTCTTGTTTTAAAAAAAAAAAAACTTTTATTAAGACTGCCCGTAAACTCTGGGGGCGTTGAAAGGCATCATGGGAAATGTAGAGACACGTTAACCTTTTTCATCACGTACACGTACACGTGCACGTACACGGCCTCAGATTCTGCCGCGGCCCGAACCAGGAGCGAGGGCGAGGAATGGCGAACGACGCTCGCGAGACTCGGTGTCACTTAGCGGCGCGCTAACTGACAAGCTCATTAGCTTTAATAATGATACGGGCGGAGGGACGAGGGCTCGATCATTAATCTCTGGGGTCCGCCCCGGCCGGACGCCGCCGCCGCCGCCGAGCGAGGAGCCGCGGGCGCTGTTTTCCATTAAACGGAGATGTATGTGACGTGAATGCGCGGGCCTGCAGACAGGCGGCGTGACGGAGCGCCGCTCGACTGATGCACAGCTTTATCTTAGCGTGTGATTGGTCGGCGAGGCGCGGCGGGGGGCGGTGGGGGGTACAGGGGGGCACATCCAGGCAGGTGCCCCCCCCCCGAGCGGTGGATCGGGCCCGACAGTGATCCCATCCATCACTGTGTTTCCCCTCTCCTCTTATCTCACCATCACGTGCACATGTTATTGTCTATTATGTGGTTTTTGCCCCCGCGGCTCCGGCAGCTCCAGGGCGGACCGAGCCGGACCGAGCCGAGCCGAGCCGAGCCAAGCCGAGCCGAGCCGAGCCTGGACTGAGTCACGCCCCCACCCCCACCCCCACCCTACCTCACCCAAAACGATCCCTCACTTAGCGAGGGTCGATGGGGTTGTTGATCAGAGCCGACGACTGGAGGGTCACACTTGACCAGATGGTGATTTCGAGTTCGTTTACTTTTATCGCTCTTCTTCACAAACGCACCTTCAAGGACCCACCCCCCCACCCCCCCCACCCCCCCCAATAAAAAGACGGCGCTGTCGTTGAAATAAAACCAAACAAACCCCATCAAGTATAAGACACTTAGTTCGCTCTAACAAAGAGCGTCGACTTGTAAACTCATGAACGCTGCGGCAGTTGTTCTAATATCATCAGTTGTGCGTCTGTGTGTGCGTGTGCGCAGGCACATACGTGTTGGTCTGGTGTGCTTGCATGCATGCATTAGGTCTGCATAACGTGATTACGCTATCTGCCTGCACTCCGGGTCTTTCCAAACCGCCGAGAAACAGACGGCCTAATCTCATTGGTTGCTAGGAAGTGGCCGAGCTGGAGGGGTGTGGTGTGTGTGTGTGTGTGTGTGTGTGTGTGTGTGTGTGTGTGTGTGTGTGTGTGTGGTGGGGGGAAATTTTGTACCCCTCCTTCCCCGTCCGAATAGCTTGCCACATCGAGCCGGACTTGATCTAATATCAAGAGGGGAAATAAATGGGTGGTCGTGGAGGAGGGAGTGTGTGTGAGTGTGTGTGTGTGTGTGTGTGTGTGTGTGTGTGTGTTTGGCTGGAAAGAATCATATTAAGGAAACGCAGCGCGGCTGCGTGTGGTCATTGTGCGGCCGATCGCCCGCGGTGGGGTGGGGGGTCGTGAAAACGAACCCCGGCCCCCGACAGCAGCGGGCGACAATCACACTCACTCATTTTCACAGACGGGCCAGGATTTCCATAAAATATCAGTGTGTTGTGTGTGTGTGTATGTGTGAGAGTGAGTGTGTGTGTGTGTGTGTGTGTGTGTGTGTGTGTGTGTGTGTGTGTGTGTGCGGCTGCAGCTCAGCGGTTTACGCAGTCACTTTGAATTCGATTTCAAAATGTGCACACGAGAGACGTTTTCCTGAAGCATTATCTTAAATAACTCTGCTGACTTATCGGTGGCTTTTCGTAAAAACGACCCGCCGCCGCCGGGAGACGCTTCGGGCGCCGAGGAAAAAGTCTTCAGGAGAGCGAGGGAGAAAAGAGGGAGGAGGAGGAGGAGGAGGAGGAGGAGGTTCGACGCAAACGTCGACGCGTATGAAAACACGAAGGCAGTTTCACAGCTCCGGGAACTGTTTGACCGGATATGCAGATTATGGTTTCATATTAATGTAATTATCATTAACAGTAATGAAGCTATTTAAGGGTGGGGGGGGGTCGGCATTAGCTTCAATGCTGCTAATTAGCATGCCGCTTTAATTATATATATATATATATACATGGCGAGGTGGGGGCTGATCTCACGGCCTCGTGTTAAATAAATCAGAAAACTCCTGCGACGCTCCCGGGCTGTGATCTGCTGCCGTGGAGTCAGCGCGAAAACCGCCCGCCGCCCGGGTTCACGCCGCACCGCCGGGACGACGACAACAACAACAACAACAACAACGCGGACAACAACAACACCCACAACAACACCACCGCTGATATAATTAGCAAAAGCCGCCTGAACCAGCCGTGAGCGGCGGGACCGCCCGGCGACAGACGTCGGCTATTCCTGTCCTCGGAAAAAGGGGACGAGGGAAGACGGGGGACGGAGACGTCGCGGCTGGACGTCCTCCAACCTACTGGGGTGTGTGTGTGTGTGTGTGTGTGTGTGTGTGTGTGTGTGTGTGCTGCTGCTGCTGAGCGACGTCGCAAAGGTTGTTTGGACGTCAGGAAAGCTTTCAGGAGGAAGCGCAACAGATCAGACGGCCGAGATTTATGAATGGACGGAGATGTACGGTGGCGATGGCGAACACTGCATTCACATCTCCTCCGCCCCCCCCCTGCAGCCGAGCCGGCGGATTAAAGATGTGCGGGGCTGATAGGATTCAGTCACACGGTGAATTAGCGGGGGCCGCTCGTTTTCTACCGGACGAAAACTGCCTCCGGATCGATAACCCCCCGGGATGAACAGCAACACAACTCAAAGGGGGACCCCCCCACACACACACACACACACACTTTAAGACTCAGGGGGTGGGAGTGTGTGTGAGACGACACACACACACACACACACACATATATACACACACGTGTCCTTGCGCGACCTTGGCTTTTCTTTGAAGAGGGGCAGCGGCCGACACCTGAGGAGGAATGTTGTTGTTTTTATTATTAATATTTAAATCAAACCATCTCAGCTGGACATTTTGATTTGTGTTGTGCGTCGCACACACGGATCGGACCTCGGGTTCTGGGTCCGTGACATCAGCATGTTGTTTTGTTTTTATTATTATTAATGTTGTTCCTTTGGTTCCATCTGGTTTTGATTGCGTAGGTGGTTTTTTTTTAAAAACAGTCTGTGATAATCATGGAGATGCTGAATAAATTTAAATATGATCTAAAAAAAAAAAAAAAAGAATAAGTGGGTTTTCATATTTACATTTTTATTTTTTTTTACTGAGTCGTATAAAACCGCAGAGGCAGTGACGATGAAGAGGGAAGCTGTGATGCCGAAGATGACGCACTTCAATCTGTGACGCACATGGGGAAAAAAAAAAAAAATCCAGTGGATGTAAATTTAATAAAACTTCTGATCGTCCCTCGCCGCCTCCCACTTTATTGCCGGTTACGTAACGCAGCGAGGGATCTGGAAACGAAAACCTCGTCTTTCCGCGCGTCGGTACAGTTCGTACTTCCTGTACGTCGCGTCTTCGCCGGCGCCTCCGTCAGGTCGCCGCCGCTTCAAATAGCAGAAAATGTCACACGTCTGCGCCGCCGCGGAGGTTCCGACGGGAGGAAATGCCAGCGCCCGGCAACAGGCGATAATGTCACCGCCGTTGCGACGCCAAGCTCGACAGGAACGCCAGGTCGAGGTTAAAAAAAAAAAAAACAACAACCCTGTAAATATACAACGTGACACTAACTGTCACATGTGACTCTCCATCACCTCTCGGCGCCGTGAAAGGACGCCATCGAGCGTGACGTCTCCACCTATCAAGGCCGCCGTTATGGCCGCAACCCCCCGCTAAACCCCCCCAAGTGCAATTTCGCCGGGAAAAAAAAAAAAGATAAAGCGCGCGAGTGTCCTCGACACCGATCGTTCGATCGGCCCCCCGCCGGCTCGCCGGAGGCGTCCGCCAAGCGATCGTCAAGAAACTTATCACACGCGAAGAGAAGCGGTCGACGTGAGCGACGCACGCCGTCCTAAATGACATCACCGCGACGATCGGCGGGCTGAATTTTGGGGATTATTCCGAGATTAAAATTCCATTTCTTGTGTCGGCGAACGAAGGGAAAATCCTTCGTCCTTTAGACGACACAGGTAAATAAAAGTCTCATTTTCAACCCGGCCAATGAAAGATCTGCTCTTTCCTACTGGCCGTACGATTGGCTGATGATGACTGGACTTTTTTATGATGCTGCCCCCCCCCCCCAACAGTTTGCATGCCCTTGCTTTGCAGCCCCCCCCCCCGGAGAAAAGCTGTTCCCCCTCGATATGCGCCGCCAGCGCTTTCATCCTCTCAGCAAACCCGAATCTCGACGGAGGAGAATGAAAGCGGCGTCACCTCCGGATCATTATTCAAGTCTCAGACGCCAAATTAATGGACTATTCAGGTTGGATTAACTAAAGCAGAAATATAACGCCCCCCTCCAAAAAAAATCAGGCTGGGTTTTTCATGTACTACCACAACAACTGCAAGTCGTGACAGCGCCGGCGATAACAAGTTTTAGAGCCGGGAGCTGCAGGTGGATACAAGAGATTGTGAAAAGCAGCGGATAATTTGTTTTTTTCCATTAAAAATGAACTAAAAAGTTTCCTCTATGAAATGAAGCTTATCGGGGGCTAAGTGCGAGATTTGAAGCTTTAAAAAAAAAAAAAAAAAAAAAGGGGGGGGGGGCTGTATCAGCGTTTCTCCACATGTGCGTCCCTGCTTCCATTAATCAGCTCAACAAAAGAAGAAGCCTGGGTGAAAACGCTCCGTTCAGGGTGATGGATTACGCATCTGTCTGAATAAAGTTTAAAAAAAATAATAATAATAATAAAAAAAAAGTTTACAGCGTGCAAAAATCCCAATAAGCTGCTTGCACCGCCGTCAAATATGAAAACTGAAAAATGATGTGGCAAAAACGTTTCGTACATTCATGGTTCCAAGAGGAAGTGTCACACACACACACACACACTTTCCTTATGACGTCATCATCAGGTGAACACACACCTATAAAGCGCACTACGTCCCCCATCAGCGTCAGCGCATCTTTGTGTTTAGCGCTGATTAGCCAATGTTAGCATGCTAACGCGCATATACCTGTTACATTATACCTGTTAGCATTTAGCTCAGCGTGACGGACGACGGGAGGAGCCGGCGCCTTCGAGGCCTCATACAGTGTGTGTGTGTGTGTGTGTGTGTGTGTGTGTTTTTTATTTTGCCGCCCTTGTGCGTGTTTACAGCTAGGAGCACAATACCTCCCCGATACGGTGGCGGGCTGCCGGGCGCGGCGCCGCGTAAATACGTGGATGACTAAGAGGAGAATTATTTTAAACACCGACCTTGTAAACCTGTTGCTATACCAACCACCGGACCGGAATTCACATCGAGAGCCATTCACGGCTTTTCTCGGCTGTTACCGCATTCGACGCTATGTTTTTTTGTTGTTGTTGGGTTTTTTTTGGGGGTTTTTTTTTTAATTGAACGTGTAGAAGCACAGAGCCTGGTCTGAACTGTAAAAGGAGAAAAAAACAAAACAAACAAAAGAGGTGGTTGCTTTTTTTAAATCCAAAGTAAAGAGGAGAAAGGTGTGGGGGGGGGGAGACAGACGGATCGCATTATGTCGGCCAGCAGGAGCCTGTGGTCGGACACTGTGCCGAACAAGGCTGCAGGAAAAAAAAAAAAACGCCCGCTGGGTGCTTCTGCAGGGCTGCAGCACATAAACACACACTCCACTTCCTTTTTCCTATTTACTTCTATTTTGTCTCTTCAGACCCGCGACTGTTGCACAAAAAAAAAAAAAAAACCAGGCAGACAAAAACGCCAAGGGATCGTCGTCGTCGTCCCAGAAATCTGGTGTCTCGGCAACGTGAGGGCAAAAAAAAAAAAAAAAAAAAGAAGGACAGGGTGGGGGGGGGCATGACTCATGATTACTAATGCCGTACTTGTGATAAACGACGCCACAGGAGGCTTTTCCATTGGCAGGAATCAGGCGACAGAGAGGCTGCGAGTGGACAGCGCGGCAGAAAAAGCAAATAAATAACCGGTTTTTCCTTGTTCCCGCAGTCCGGGCGCGGGAGCCAATCGCGGCGCGACGTGGGATTAATTGGAAACGACCAACTCGTGCTAAATGTAAAAAAAAAAAAAAAAAAAAAAAAGTGCTGCGCCTCATGAAAAATGAGCACGCGTGAAAATAGTGTACGCGGGGGCTCATTAGGACGTTCAGCGTTTCAATTCCAATTAATGACACAATTCATCTTCCGGGAAAGTGAGAAATCAGGAGGGGATTGGGCGAAACAAAAGATTCGCCGTGAGAGACAGCGAGGACGAGGGGCTGGTGGGGGGGTGGGGGGATAAACCTCTAATTGCTTTTATCCCCAAGACCCATTTTGTGGTTCTGTTCTGACGCTGAGGAAGAAGACGGAGAAGAAGCCGCCGCCGCCGCCGTCACCGAATCTGACACAAGGTGCCGGGGGCGACGGCGGCTACACAACTTCTCACGCAACACAACTTCCCCCAGGTGTCCACCGCTGTTTGCACTGTAAAAAGAAACCACCGGATCAGAACCCGATAAGCGAACACGGCGTGGATGGCCCGACATTTAAACGACTCATCACGTGCGTTTCCACGCGTATCGGCCTCCTCGAGGACTTCGGGAGATTTAATGTGAAGCCGGCGAGGAGGTTTCACGCCGAGCTCGCCCCGAGGCCCGGAGCTTAGCGGCTGACAAGCCGGCAAATTAAAAAATCGCTGTTCTCACGTGGGGGGCGGCTAAAAAAACCTTCGCGTCGCCAAAAATGTCAACGACTCCGACGCCCGAGGGATGAAAGGAGGAAAAGAGTCGTCAAAGTGAAACTCCATGACGGGCGAGAGGGCGCCGTCGCCTCCCGAACCCTGGATCCACGCCGCTCGGGATTTCCAATCCAATCCAATCCAATCTAATCTTCGGTCTCATCGTGTTCCCGGCCTCTCCTCCTCTTCCTCCTCCTCCTCCTCCTCCTCCTCCTCCTCCTCGCTGTGACCGAAAAAAAAAAGAAACGCACAGACAGAAAAGAAAGAAAAAAAAAAATCTGGAAACTCAGTGAGGCCCGACGGAGAAAAGATTGGGTATAGATTGCAGAATGTGTAGTTTCTGCTCGAGACCCCACCCACCCACCACCACCACCACCACCACCCACCCCACCCGGGGCGTATTGACCGTGAGCTGTGCAACCAGTAATGATGGAAAACACCTCCACCGATAAAAAGAGAGAGGAAGAAAGACACGGGCTGCAGCGAAAGCAAGAAAACGGCAGCCATGACACAAGACGTTCGAACGAAAACTCCGTTAGCTGTTCGGCTTCATCGCCGGGGGCAACCAACCAGAACCGCTCAGGTGGAAACGCCTCTCGTGTTCCCGACTGAACCGGTCCACCAGCGCACGTTCCGTTACGTCGGGTTCTGCTGCAGCGGGATCGATAATCCGCTCGACAGACGATCAGATTAATCTTGTTTTGAAATGAAGCGTTGAATCTTCGGGTATCAATAAAGTCAATCAGTAGCGCTTTCAGCAAAAGTCCGAATCTTATAGCTCTTCATAAGTTATTGATAAAGGGGGAGACAATTCAATACATGCGTATTGATTGGTACTGACCTGAATCTAAAACAAAAAAAACAAACAAATCTCGGCGTATAAATAATCCATCCTCAGCGTTCCGCCGATTCATTTGGGAAACCGAGCGCGAGTGACGGGGAAGCCGGAGGGACCCGGAGCCGTTCAACCGGTCGCGTGTCATCGCCGGTCTTCGCCGCCCCGACCCGGCCGTGAACATTAGGAGATGAAAGAACATTTCTATACGATGCTCGCTGAAAGCCCGGAGGCTCGTATGTAACGTCCAGTCGGCGCGAGGAGCGGAGAAAAAAAAAACAACCCGCGGATATCGATTTCTGCAGGCGAGGCCGTTTTGCAGCCGCACACGCGTGGATCTCATTCGCCTAATGGCCAAGCCCCCCCCCACCAAAAAAAAAGCCAATCCACCGGCCGGTTCCGCTCGACGAATTACGCAATTCTCTAATCCCACAGGGCGGAATGAAGGTTTACGTGAGAGAGAATATGAGGGGAGTTTGGTTTAATAATCCACCGCCGAGAGGCAGCGTTCCCACTTTCCTGTTAACGCTCCTTTGTTATAGGTGATGAGGACTGGGATTATTTAAAAAAAAAAAACAAAAAAAACTGCTGTGTGAAGGGATATGTTTGTTTTTTTATTTTTTGGCTGAAAGTTTTTTTTTTCCCACTTTTAGCTGCAATGGAGCGAATCAGCGCCGAACGCCGAGGGGTTTTCTCGGCGATCGATAATCGCTGCGCTTGCTTTAAGACGGGCTGCGACTCTTTGTGCGCGCTTATTTATTTATTTATTTTTTGTTTGTTTGCATGAGTCGAACGAACCAAGTGAAAATGAACACACACACACACACAGAGCGATAAGAACCTGCAGGGAGTCGAACCTCTGAATCCCGTCGGTACTTGGAAGCGGTGAAGCGACGGAGCCGCCTCCTGAATAATTGTTTGCAGCGCTGTGTGGGATTTTTTTTTTTTTTACCTCCCCCCGCCGCCGCCGCCACCGCCGCCCGTCCTCGGCGAGATACAGATTTCCGCCCGGTGGGATGAGAAATGCTAATCGAGTGGAGACGAGTGGATGCCCGCGCCGCGTCCTCCGCCCGCCCTCCCTCCTCGCTCTCCCGTGTGATGAAATTCAAAACGCGGTCGTGAGAATAAATAACAGTTAGTCGAGTACGACTTTTCGCCGCGCTCGAGCTTTTTCCATTTTCCTGCGACAGAAAGAGATTACACCTTAAAAAAAAAAAAACCCATAAGATTATAAAACAAAAACAAAATAAAAGCAAAGGTTAGCGGATACAGTCGAGCACTTACAGAGCAGATAAAACCAGCTCCAACAGTAAAAATACTGCATCAGTATTAATCCGATAAGGAGCCATTTTACTGCACAATGCGTACTTTGAATACTTCCAAGCTTTGTTTTTTTTTTTTTTTGCCGCTGTACTTTAGCGGGATGTGAACCGCGGGGGCTAATGGACTGTATTTACACTAATGTGTTTCAACCTCCACTGAGGCTTTTAGGGAAAACGAGATCGAATCGGGAAGCGAGATCGGAACGAACCAAAAAAAAAAAAAAAAAGAAAAAAAAGAATGAAGGGTCGAGACCGAAGCTTCCAAAAAGGTTTGACTCGTCGATCGATCGGACACGGGGAAGATCCCTGAAGTTATTTAGGGCCTGCGTCAGACGGGATGTTTTTTTATTTTTAAATCGAGCGCCCCCGCAACTTCCCGATGGTACGTTCCGTCGAACTCCGGTGTCACGGCGAATCAAACGCGGAGATAACACTTCCACTCAAGAGCAGGGTTTTGCATTTTAAAGAGATTTTTTTTTCTTCGCTGGAGAACGGCGCCGGGGCTTTGATGCTCCGGCGTCACGTTAAAGCCGCGTGACCGAGGTCGACGCCTCAAAGTATCTGCGGCAATCAAAGGGGGAGATCGATTGGCAGCGGCGCCCGCCCCCCCGGGGGCCGTCGGGCGGCGTGAATACAAAGCAGACGTCTACAAAGAAGGATTCTTTTACGCGGCGGCGACCTTTTGACCGCTCGCCGCTCTCGGGGCGAGTCCAACGCGTTCGTGCTCCCAGGGGGATGAACCCTGGCGAGTCCAATGACCCGCCCCCGCCAAGTTAAAACACATATGAAGTTACCGTGAAAATGGAATTACTGTTTGACTTCAGTACAGCGTGATTACAGATTATACGTAATCTCTAAGCCTGCAGTTGTCTGGAGACCATCTGCCAAGACAGATCCAGCTCCCCCCTCCACCACCACCACCACCCTCGCCCCCGCCCGGAGGAAATCAAATTCAGCAGACAATAAAGGAAGCACATAATACACCTACACAAGGAAAACCCTCCCTCATTCCCGCCTGCCTGCCTGTCGTTAGTCCGGGTCGGCTCGCTCTGAAAGACTCGGACGCTAAGACGGGGCTTCCCAGAGCCCGAGGGGGGAGAAGGTACTGATCCGTTATCGATCCGCAGCCGAGGCGGGAAGCAGCGAGGACAGAGGAGAGGAGACGAGGAAGGGAGAAACACAAGCGCTGCAGATGGACCTGCGGAACCTCCTTGCCGGTTCCTGCCGGAACCTCAGGAACCTCCGGGCGACGCCGCAACGACAAGAATCAGCGAGCTTAAGAATTTTTCGATTAAAAGCGAGGCGGCGGCTCTGTGCGGCGAAGTTGGTTAAAGTTGTGATTCATCGCTCGGCGTGGGCGGGGAAGTGATCAGGATTTAATTAAGGCGAACGGAGTGTGAATCTACGGCTTCTCTCAGGGTGAAGAAGAAGAAGAAAAAAAAAACAGGTGGATTTTTCTCTAATTAAACGAAGAATGAAGAGGCCGGGCGCCGAGGGCCCGAGACGCCAAAAAAACGGACGCGTTATCGTTACATAATGCGCTTAGCGGGACGAAGGGGCGGGTGGAGTTAGTATCTGCTGAAAAACTGGACAGACAGTAATAATAATAATAATAATAATAATAATAATAATAATAATAGTGATGGCCGACAATCTGGCCGTCTTAGTCACGGGAAACCGCGGGCCTCTCTCGGTGAGTCATTACTACGCTGCGCGACAGCTTGCACGTAAGACTCTTACGCGTCGACCGAGCGCCGAGATCACCGCGTTACAGCGAACGCAGCATTGTCTGGAAATGGCTTTTGGTCCGAGAGAGGCAACAGATGGCTCGACACACACGCACACACACACACACACACACAGACACACACGCCCTTAAAGGAAAACACAGTTGTTGTTGTTTTTTTTGAAGCATCGCCGCTAAACTGTTTAACAGCCGCTTCTCCTGAGAGTCGATCCTTCGCCGGTTTGGGGAAAAAAACACGCCGGCGCCTTTTCATCTCTCCGCGGTGAGGCGTTCGTGACCCGCCCGCCTCCGCCGCGCCCCGATTTCGCGGCACACAAGTCCGGCGCTTGTGTCGCCCAGGAAAAGACGAGCGCACACGTCGGGGGGTCCTTTCTTTCTCTGACATCACAGTCGCCCTGCCGGGTCCCGCGGGCTCCGGATCCGGATCGTTTTAGAACATTTCTTTTAATTAACTACAAGCTGGAGCCGCCGCCCCCCCCTCGGAGCCCGGTGCTGACCTTCACTGAACTTCAAATTAAATCCCGTATGCAGCGGGGGGGGGGTCGTAAAGAACCGCGAGTCCACAGAACAACTGCACGATTTTCTGTCAAGATTTTCCAGACATATTAAGTTATACCGTTTTATTTCTGGGAACATCTCAGCGCATTAATGAAGTTTCTGTATCGGAAACCCTTTTTTTTTTCTTCATTGATCTCATGGATAATGTTGTAATCATCAATGAGCCCGCAATCGTCACACTTCGAACCAAAAGAGGCGTGAAGCGTTTCCTGTCACGAATACGCGACTGTTTTGGCAAATTAAAAACGAGTTGTGGAGGCTGCAGCCGACGACAAACAGCTCGACCCCGGCGCTGAGGAGACAGAGCTACACCTCGGGGGGGCAGGGTGTGTGCATACATTATCAAACACCCCCCCCACACACACACACACACACCCAGCCTAAACCAGCCCTGTCGACAAACAGCTCTGAGGCTTATCTCTCAAAAACCACAACAGCCCGCTCCGTCACTGTGGCTCTTTCTCCCGGCCCCCAGCGGGCGGAGAAGGGGGGGGCTGCGCCTCTACACCTCCATAAACAACCGCTAATTGATGTGGCAGAGGTCCGGATGTCCAATTGGTGTTGATTATAGCCCCCCCACCCCCCCACGCCGACAGGAGAGCTGGGGCGCACGGCGGGCGATGCACTTTTCCGTTTCAATTAGAATCAAGTTGTCGTCACCGCGAATCAGGCGATGCAGATTAGCCAGCAGGTTGTTAGCGAGGACGATCGAGGCGTCCCCGTGCGATTTGGCTCGCGAGGGAGCGCACCCCCAACACACCCGAGAGGACGCGCAGATACTGGATCAAGTCCCGCGGGGCCGCGAGCAGCCGATCTGGGGCAGCGCCGGTTTCTTTTTAAAAAAAATCACAAACAACAGGAAGCTGAGATTCCTCCCGCCGCCGTTTCGAAAACTGGCGTCCTCTGCTTTTCCCGAACTCCGGCCGAGGCGGACTTTTGTCATTCGGATCACGCGGCGCCGCAGAGATAGGGAGAAATTACTTCACCTCGCCGTGTGACTCGTATATGTGAGATTTATCAGATCCGCCAGTGGCGCAGCGCCAAACTTCACTAAGCCGCTATCGCCGCCGTGACCCGATAAGGCGGGGACTTCATTCTGCTTATTCTTATAACCTTGTTGCCGTCCGGTAGCACCTGTTTGTCTCGCGCCCAAAAACCCCTGATAAGACGCTCTGCCGGGCTTTTGCCCGAGCCGCCGCCTGCCGCCCGCGGTTTCACCCGTCCTTCAGCTTCAAACTTCTGGATGCGAGGATGAATCCGTCCCACGTGGCTCTGATGGCTTGAATCGGCGGCGTTTTTTTTTTAAAGCGATAATAAAACGAGCTCGGGATCGCGCCGAGGGAGACGATGCGTCGGTCTGTTCTCACGGGCAAAACCCGATCCGGTATTTGCTGCGTGGCGGACGAGCCCGTGTATGAGGGGGTCACGGCGAGGTCACGTTTGCTGCTTTTGGTCGTAGGAGCGAGAGGGAATATACGCCGCTTTTTTTATATGGCGCTGCGCAGTCGTGGCGTTGTGTTTACACGCCCAATGTGTCTCCGTCAAACTCCACGGGCGCGTAATCGGCAGCCTGGGATTATTTGGGACGTTGCATCAGAAGCCACTTGTTATTTGGTTCAAGTTAATTTATTTATTTGAGCGCCGCTTTAATTAGGCGCTGGGCGCCGCAGGTGAAAGCTGCGGACGCTGGATTA